>OW052252.1:9142500-9445000 GCA_932526585.2 Philonthus cognatus | reverse complement strand
CAACCTGAGTTAGCATTGCAAGAGATTGCCCTACTAACTAATCGCAAGCATGCACGATAGATGTGTAATTGATGTATAAGGCTGACTTGAGCATCAAAACGAGGGATTGTCCTACAAACTAATCGGCCGAGTTCGATTGATGTGTAAGGCCGATCTGAGTTAGCATTGCAAGAGATTACCCTACTAACTAATTACAAGTATGCAGAATATACATTCGTGTGATTAATGTGAAAAACCAACTTGAGCATGAAAATGTTCCAGCATGTTCGGTGTTACATAAAACTCTTTGTATGTGTGATTGATGTGTAAAACCAAGTTTAGCATGAAAACGAGGGATTGTCCTACTACCTAATCGACCTAGTTCGATTGATGTTTAAGGCCGGCCTGAGTTAGTTAGATTGTTGACTGCTAACGAATCACAAGAATGCCAAATTCGATTGTGAGTGGAAATTAACATGCACTCATATCCATTCACAACTAGAGATGGGTAACTCCTGAGCGAATAGACTCAATGAGTTAGCTCGGTGAAGTGAGGTGGTGAGCCAAGTGACTCAGTTCGAAATATGTAGCTTTTTTTCAACCATGACTCATCTTGATTGTTTGTCCTACAAACTAATCGGCAGAGTTCGATTGATGTGTAAGGCCGATCTGAGTTATCATTGCAAGAGATTGCCCTACTAACTAATCGACAAGTATGCAGAATATACATTCGTGTGATTGATGTGAAAAACCAACTTGAGCATGAAAATGTTCCAGCATTTTCGGTGTTACATAAAACTCTCTGTATGTGCGACTGATGTGTAAAACCAAGTTGAGCATGAAAACGAGGGATTGTCCTACTACCTAATTGACCTAGTTCGATTGATGTTTAAGGCCGGCCTGAGTTAGTACTGCGAGAGATTGTTGACTGCTAACTAATCACAAGAATGCCAAATTTGATTGTGAGTGGAAATTAACATGCATTCATACCCATTCACAATTAGAGATGGGTAACTCCTGAGCGAATAGACTCAATGAGTTAGCTCAGTGAAGTGAGGTGGTGAGCCAAGTGACTCAGTTCGAAATATGTAGCTGTTTTTCAGCCATGACTCATCTTGATTCGCCCACTCTTCTAGAGTAGAAAAGGCTATCTTTATATTTTTATCATGTTATTGCAGCATCATCGATTCGACGCGTGCGAGTGGAGTTAAATAAACCCATTGAGTTGGCGAATCGACTCTAAAAGAGCTACAGAAGCTGTTAAATCCGACTGAGCTAACTCACTCACTCACTCATTCAAGAGCTCCGTAAAATAAGCTAGTGATTCACCCGCTCTTCTAGAGTGAATGTGGAGTAAGAAAAAAGATATCGTTATATTTCTATCATGTTATTGCAGCATCATCGATTCGACGCGTGCGAGTGGTGGAGTTAAATAAACCCATTGAGTTGGCGAATCGACTCCAAAAGAGCAACAGCGGCTGTTAAATCCGACTGAGCTAGCTCACTCACTCATTCAAGAGCTCCGTAAAATAAGCTAGTGATTCACCCGCTCTTCTAGAGTGAATGTGGAGTAAGAAAAAAGCTATCGTTATATTTCTATCATGTTATTGTAGCATCATCGGTTCGACGTGTGCGACTTGAGTTAAATAAACCCATTGAGCTGGCGAATCGACTCTAAAAGAGCCACAGCTGCTGTTAAATCCGACTGAGCTAGCTCACTCGGAATCTAGCTAACTGTATATGAGTAGGTACTCCATATCTTGTGTTAATTATTCAAGGTGTAGTTTAGATATGAAAATTTTATATCCGGTTAATTTGTTTTTCGGGGCGAGCACGTTCATTTTAAAAATGATCCCGTGTATATCTTTATTTCGATCTTAATTGCTCACAATTCTCCACCTCACGGCGACAATTAAATGTAGAACAAGTTAACGATGCCGGTCGACCGACGACTGTATAAATTACCTCGGACATGCACACGGAAATATTCAAATTTTATTGAAATACAGCTGCTGTGGCTCTTTTAGAGTCGATTCGCCAGAGTTGGATCCATGAGTGAGCAATAGCTTAGTCGGATTCAAGAGCTTCGTAAAATGAGCTAGTGAATCATCGTGATCCAACCCGAACCGCAGACTTGGATCGCGATGATTCACTACCTCATTATACGGAGCTCTTGAATCCGACTAAGCTATTGCTCACTCATGGATCCAACTCTGGCGAATCGACTCTAAAAGAGCCACAGCGGCTGTTAAATCCGACTGAGCTAACTCACTCACTCATTCAAGAGCTCCGTAAAATGAGCTAGTAAATCATCACGATCCAACTCCGAACCGCGGACTTGGATCGCGATGATTCACTAGCTCATTTTACGGAGCTCTTGAATCCCACTAAGCTACGGCTCACTCATGGATCCAACTCTGAAGTTCGGAGTTGGATCGCGATGTATTCATGCTGAATATATGTTTGTGTGTTTTCATGGGCGCGCACACGTATTAAATATATTTAAAAACACTTGAAATGTAATCGCACGAAATGAATACGCAATTATTGCAATCATTGTATAACCGAAATAATTAACCATCGCGTCGCACAATTCAATGAGTCGGCGAACTTTTTAATAACAATCAAAATAATTAACATGCACTCATACCCATTCACAACTAGAGACGGGTAACTCCTGAGTCATCTTGATTCGCCCGCTCTTCCAGAGTGTATCTGGAGTAAGAAAAAAGCTATCGTTATATTTCTATCATGTTATTGCAGCATCATCGATTTGACGTGTGCGAATGGAGTTAAATAAACCCATTGAGTTGGCGAATCGACTCTAAAAGAGCCACAGCGGCTGTTAAATCCGACTGAGCTAGCTCACTCGGAATCTAGCTAACTGTATATGAGTAGGTACTCCATATCTTGTGTGAAGTATTCAAGATGTAGTTTAGATATGAAAATTTTATATTTGGTTTATTTGTTTTTCGGGGCGAGCACGTTCATTTTAAAAATGATCCCGTGTATATCTTTATTTCGATCTTAATTGCTCACAATTCTCCACCTCACGGCGACAATTAAATGTAGAACAAGTTAACAATGCCGGTCGACCGACGACTGTATAAATTTCCTCGGACATGCACACGGAAATATTCAAATTTTATTGAAATACAACTGCTGTGGCTCTTTTAGAGTCGATTCGCCAGAGTTGGATCCATGAGTGAGCAATAGCTTAGTCGGATTCAAGAGCTTCGTAAAATGAGCTAGTGAATCATCGTGATACAACTCCGAACCGCAGACTTGGATCGCGATGATTCACTAGCTCATTTTACGGAGCTCTTGAACCCGACTAAGCTATTGCTCACTCGTGGATCCAACTCTGGTGAATCGACTCTAGAAGAGCCACAGCGGCTGTTAAATCCGACTGAGCTAACTTACTCACTTATTCAAGAGCTCCGTAAAATGAGCTAGTGAATCATAGTGATCCAACTTCGAAACGCACTTGGATCGCGATGATTCACTAGCTCATTTTACGGAGCTCTTGAATCCGACTAAGCTATGGCTCACTCATGGATCCAACTCTGAGGTTCGGAGGTGGATCGCGATGTTTCCATGCTGAATATATGTACGAAGGAGTTAAATAAACCCATTGAGTTGACGAATCGACTCTAAAAGAGCCACAGCGGCTGTTAAATCCGACTAAGCTAACTCACTCACTCATTCAAGAGCTCCGTAAAATGAGCTAGTAAATCATCGCGATCCAACTCCGAACCGCAGACTTGGATCGCGATGATTCACTAGCTCCTTTCACGGAGCTCTTGAATCCGACTAAGCTACGGCTCACTCATGGATCCAACTCTGAGGTTCGGAGTTGGATCGCGATGTTTCCATGCTGAATATATGTGCGAATGGAGTTAAATAAACCCATTGAGTTGGCGAATCGACTATAAAAGAGCCACAGCGGCTGTTAAATCCGACTGAGCTAGCTCACTCACTCATTCAAGAGCTCCGTAAAATGAGCTAGTGAATCATCGCGATCCAACTCCGAACCGCGAACTTGGATCGCGATGATTCACTAGCTCATTTTACGGAGTTCTTGAATCCGACTAAGCTACGGCTCACTCATGGATCCAGCTCTGAGGTTCAGAGTTGGATCGCGATGTTTCCATGCTGAATATATGTTTGTGTGTTTTCATAGGCGCGCACACGTATTAAATATATTTAAACACACTTGAAGTGTAATCGCACGAAATGAATACGCAATTATTGCAATCATTGTATAACCGAAATAATTAACCATCGCGTCGCACAATTCAATGAATCGGCGAACTTTTTAATAACAATCAAAATAATTAACATGTACTCATACCCATTCACAACTAGAGATGGGTAACTCCTGAGCGAATAGACTCAATGAGTTAGCTCAGTGAAGTGAGGTGGTGAGCCAAGTGACTCAGTTCGAAATATGTAGCTCTTTTTTAGCCATGACTCATCTTGATTCGCCCGCTCTTCCAGAGTGAATGTGGAATAAGAAAAAAGCTATCGTTATATTTCTATCATGTTATTGCACCATCATTGATTCGACGTGTGCGAATAGAGTTAAATAAACCCATTGAGCTGGCGAATCGACTCTAAAAGAGCCACAGCGGCAGTTAAATCCGACTGAGCTAGCTCACTCGGAATCTAGCTAACTGTATATGAGTAGGTACTCCATATCTTGTGTGAATTATTCAAGGTGTAGTTTAGATATGAAAATTTTATATCCGGTTAATTTGTTTTTCGGGGCGAGCACGTTCATTTTAAAAATGATCCCGTGTATATCTTTATTTCGATCTTAATTGCTAACAATTCTCCACCTCACGGCGACAATTAAATGTAGAACAAGTTAACAATGCCGGTCGACCGAGGACTGTATAAATTACCTCGGACATGCACACGGAAATATTCAAATTTTATTGAAATACAGCTGCTGTGGCTCTTTTAGAGTCGATTCGCCAGAGTTGGATCCATGAGTGAGCAATAGCTTAGTCGGATTCAAGAGCGCCGTAAAATGAGCAAGTGAATCATCGTGATCCAACTCCGAACCGCAGACTTGGATCGCGATGATTCACTAGCTCATTTTACGGAGCTCTTGAATCCGACTAAGCTACGGCTCACTCATGGATCCAACTCTGAGGTTTGGAGTTGGATCGCGATGTTTCCATGCTGAATATACAGAGAGTTTTATGTAACACCGAACATTTTCATAACGAGAATTATTCTTTTAAGTATCCATATGCATACGTTGCGCATTTTCCAATGCTCGGTTTATTAAAAGAATTCAATTTGAAGCTTCAAGCGAGTGTTTTCCACTCCCAGGCTAAGCATGAAGTAAAATTTCGAGTTTAGAAAAACCTGAAAATTTGGTTTGGTCGCGTAGCGCGAAGCGCGGAGCGGCCAAACCAAATTTTCTGGCTTTTCTAAACTCGAAATTTTACTTCATGCGCCACCCGTTCAAAACACTGATTCAATGTAAAGTTTAGCGGTGTGTTTTAAACTTCGTAATATGTCAGTGTTTTGTATCGATGGCGCATGAAGTAAAATTTCGAGTTTAGAAAAGCCTGAAAATTTGGTTTGGCCGCTCCGCGCTTCGCGCTACGCGACCAAACCAAATTTTCAGGCTTTTCTAAACTCGAAATTTTACTTCATGCTTAGCCTGGGAGTGGAAAACACTCGCTTAGAGCTTTAAATTAAATTCTTTTAATAAACTGAGCATCGAAAAATGTACAACGGGTGCATATGGATACTTAAAAAAAAATGCTCGTTATGAAAATGTTCGGTGTTACATAAAACTCTCTGGATGTGCGAATGGAGTTAAATAAACCCATTGAGTTGGCGAATCGACTCTAAAAGAGCCACAGCGGCTGTTAAATCCGACTGACCTAGCTCACTCACTCATTCAAGAGCTCCGTAAAATGAGCTAGTGAATCATCGCGATCCAACTCCGAACCGCGAACTTAATCGCGATGATTCACTAGCTCATTTTACGGAGCTCTTGAATCCGACTAAGCTACGGCTCACTCATGGATCCAGCTCTGAGGTTCGGAGTTGGATCGCGATGTTTCCATGCTGAATATATGTTTGTGTGTTTTCATAGTATTAAATATATTTAAAGACACTTGAAGTGTAATCGCACGAAATGAATACGCAATTATTGCAATCATTGTATAACCGATAGGAATGGGTCTGACCATCAGGAGGGAGGCAGGTCAATGGGACTAAAACTTGGCCTAAGTGGGCACGGCTATGGCTGCCCTCCCGACAACCAATCCTTAATCCTTGTATAACCGAAATAATTAACCACCGCGTCGCACAATTCAATGAGTCGGCGAATCAGATGGATCTCTAAGAGTCAGAACTCTCGGCGGATTGCTAGCTCGTAACTGAGTCATGTAAGTCTTTTGAGCTGGCTCACTGAAACAACTCTTTAAAGTGAGTCAGATCTTGTGAACCAGCTCACTGAAAATAGCTATTTCGCTCATCTCTATTCAGAAGCAAGTCGATTACACGTTCACTGCCATGCGAGTTAAATACAACTCGCATGTACGCTAGGCTGCAGTGCCGCGTGAGTTATATACGATTCACTCATGGATCCAACTCTGAGGTTCGGAGGCTGTTAAATCCGACTGAGCTAGCTCACTCACTCATTCAAGAGCTCCGTAAAATAATAATAATAATAATCTTTAATTAGCATTTTGCTATACAATAATACGCAATTATATATGAGCTAGTGAATCATCGCGATCCACTCCGAACCGCGGACTTGGATCGCGATGATTCACTAGCTCATTTTACGGATCTCTTGAATCCGACTAAGCTATGGCTCACTCATGGATCCAACTCTGAGGTTCGGAGTTGGATCGTGATGTTTCCATGCTGAATATATGTTTGTGTGTCTTCATAGGCGCGCACACGTATTAAATATATTTAAACACACTTGAAGTGTAATCGCACGAAATGAATACGCAATTATTGCAATCATTTTATAACCGAAATAATTAACCACCGCGTCGCACAATTCAATGAGTCGGCGAACTTTTTAATAACAATAAAAATAATTAACATGCACTCATACCCATTCACAACTAGAGACGGGTAACTCCTGAGCGAATAGACTCAATGAGTTAGCTCAGTGAAGTGAGGTGGTGAACCAAGTGACTCTGTTCGAAATATGTAGCTCTTTTTCAGCCATGACTCATCTTGATTCGCCCGCTCTTCCAGAGTGAATGTGGAATAAGAAAAAAACTATCGTTATATTTCTATCATGTTATTGCAGCATCATTGATTCGACGTGTGCAAATAGAGTTAAATAACCCCATTGAGTTGGCGAATCGACTCTAAAAGAGCCACAGCGGCTGTTAAATCCGACTGAGCTAGCTCACTCGGAATCTAGCTAACTGTATATGAGTAGGTACTCCATATCTTATGTGAATTATTCAAGGTCTAGTTTAGATATGAACATTTTATATCCGGTTAATTTGTTTTTCGGAGCGAGCACGTTCATTTTAAAAATGATCCCGTGTATATCTTTATTTCGATCTTAATTGCTCACAATTCTCCACTTCACGGCGACAATTAAATGTAGAACATGTTAACAATGCCGGTCGACCGACGACTGTATAAATTACCTCGGACATGCACACGGAAATATTCAAATTTTATTGAAATACAGCTGCTTTGGCTCTTTTAGAGTCGATTCTCCAGAGTTGGATCCACGAGTGAACAATAGCTTAGTCGGATTCAAGAGCTTCGTAAAATTAGCTAGTGAATGATCGTAATCCAACTCCGAACCGCAGACTTGGATCGCGATGGTTCACTAGCTCATTTTACGGAGCTCTTGAATCCGACTAAGCTATTGCTCACTCATGGACCTTACTCTAGAGAATCGACTCTAAAAGAGCCACAGCGGCTGTTAAATCCGACTGAGCTAACTCACTTACTCATTCAAGAGCCCCGTAAAATGAGCTAGTGAATCATCGTGATCCAACTCCGAACCGCAGACTTGGATCGCGATGATTCACTAGCTCATTTTACGGAGCTATCCGAATCCGACTAAGCTATTGCTCACTCATGGATCCAACTCTGGCGAATCGACTCTAAAAGAGCCACAGCGGCTGTTAAACCCGACTGAGCTAACTCACTAACTCATTCAAGAGCTCCGTAAAATGAGCTAGTGAATCATCGTGATCCAACTCCGAAACGCACTTGGATCGCGATGATTCACTAGCTCATTTTACGGAGCTCTTGAATCCGACTAAGCTATGGCACACTCATGGATCCAACTCTGAGGTTCGGAGTTGGATTGCGATGTTTCCATGCTGAATATATGTTTGTGTGTATTCATAGCCGCGCACATGTATTAAATATATTTAAACACACTTGAAATGTAATCGCACGAAATGAATACAATTATTGCAATCATTGTATAACCGAAATAATTAACCACCGCGTCGCTCAATTCAATGAGTCGGCGAATCAGATGGATCTCTAAGAGTCAGAACTCTCGGCGGATTGCTAGCTCGTAACTGAGTCATAATAATAATAATAATAATTTATTTCTCAACAAGCATAGCCTAATTACAGAGAAATATATCATGTAACTCTTTTAAGCTGGCTCACTGAACCAGCTCTTTAAACTGAGTCAGATCTTCTGAACCAGTTCACTGAAAAGAGCCATTTCGCCCATCTCTATTCACAACCAAGTCGATTACACGTTCACTGCCATGCGAGTTAAATACAACTCGCATGCACTCTAGACTGCAGTGCCACGTGAGTTATATACGATTCCGCAGTAGATTTAGTTCTGGCACGGCAGTTAACGTGTTAATATACGCACCTGTAATAAATCAAAATAAGCCGCCAAGTATGGTGCTGTTAAATTATCCAAAAGAAGCTGGTGGAGCCACTGTGTCAGCTTTAAATCCCAAGAATATTTCGCCATCAGATGTCTGAATCTCTTGACTGATTTTTCGATAACGGTTCGCCTCAGAATCGGTTCATTATAAACGCCTGTGTATGCCAAACGTGACATTCTATCACTGTTTAAAATATTCACGGTGGTGTTGAAAAGATGATTCTGACTGGAACTCCAATTAGTTCTTCAATAAATAAAAAAATACATTAGTGATAAGTACTAATTTATATAAGTATTTGTAAATTTAGATATATTTTGTTAAGACTGTTAAATTAGATTGTAGTTTAAACATAATAAAATGTCTTATATTTTTAGTATGTGTGGATATGTATATATACAGGGTGTCCCATTTTAATCTTAACAGGGGAATATCTCGAAATGAGTGCGTCCAATCGAGAATATTGCAGAATTAAAAGTTTTGTGGTTCGAACGGGCACATCCCTGTATATGTATGTGTGTATGTCTATATGTATACAGAGAGTTTTATGTAACACCGAACATTTTCATAAGGAGAATTTTTCTTCGAAGTATCCATATGCATACGTTGCACATTTTTCGATGCTTGGTTGATTTAAAGAATTTAATTTGAAGCTTTAAGCGAGTGTTTTCCACTCCCAGGCTAAGCATGAAGTAAAATTTCGAGTTTAGAAAAGCTTGAAAATTTGGTTTGGTCGCGTAGCGCGAAGCGCGGAGCGGCCAAACCAAATTTTCAGGCTTTTCTAAAATCGAAATTTTACTTCATGCGCCACCGGTACAAATCACTGATTCAATGTAAAGTTTAGCGGTGTGTTTTAAACTTCGTAATGTGTCAGTGTTTTGTACCGTTTGCGCATGAAGTAAAATTTCGAGTTTAGAAAAGACCAAACCAAATTTTCAGGCTTTTCTAAACTCGAAATTTTACTTCATGCGCCACTGGTACAAAACACTGAGATATTACGAAGTTTAAAACACACCGCTAAACTTTACATCGAACCAGTGATTTGTACCGGTGGCGCATGAAGTAAAATTTCGAGTTTAGAAAAGCCTGAAAATTTGGTTTGACCGCTCCGCGCTTCGCGCTACGCGACCAAACCAAATTTTCAAGCTTTTCTAAACTCGAAATTTTACTTCATGCTTAGCCTGGGAGTGGAAAACACTCGCTTAAAGCTTCAAATTGGATTCTTTTAATAAACCGAGCATCGGAACATGTGCAACGTATGCATATGGATACTTCAAAGAAAAATTCTCGTTATGAAAATGTTCGGTGTTACATAAAACTCTCTGTATATATAATTGCATATTATTATTGTATAGCAAAAAAAAAATGCTAAATAAAGATTATTATTATTATTATTTTATATGGGGATGAGACAAGATCCGGATACAAAGTATGAGACCGACCCTGGAAAAATTACTGTTGTAATAGCTGACTCGGGAAATCGGACATCACTTTGCTCGAGTATAAATGCGGAAAGTGTCAGGACAAAAGAACTATTTATGTTTAAGGATATTTAGGGATTATAAATTAACGCAAACTCTTAAACACTAACATTTCTGATAGACCACTGTCTACCGATTACGGGTTAATGTTAATCAATGAAGAGTATGGGAGGTGTGTAATGTGTGAGCGGGGGAGGGATACGTGGAGTCATCTCGAGGAGGAGTGCGAGGGGGTGAAGGAGGAATGGGTGGGAATAAGAGGGAATAGAAGAGTGACGGAATGGATGAGAGAGGATGGGGCCAGAGTAAGGACGCTGGAGAAGTTGCGGGAAGAGAGAGAAAGCAGAAGGAAGAGAGGGGGCAGTGATTAGTGTAGATATGGATGTAGTATAGTATTATGCCAATAAAAGTTTTTTTTTTTTTTAATCAATGACACGTTCTCTTACCTAGAAATCTTCTCTTCCCAATCGTCATCTATACTATTTTCATTCCTAGCGAACAAAGCGTGTTTCTCACACTCCTCCATCAATTTCTTCGCTTTAACGGTATCATAAATAACTGGCGGATCTGTCGGAACGTTCTCCACGTCAATCAACTCATCGTCCGGTGTCGGTGTGGAAGGTTTCACTCTAGCAGATTTCGAAGTGAATATCGCTTTAGTTGGCCTAATAAGACTGGCTTCCGGCCTCCAGTTGTACGGTCGAGCGTAACAGTGCTCTATCATTATACCCTTGAGATTTTTACGGTGTTGCAGGTATTCCGGGCGGGCTTCAACGAACTTTGGTGGAATGGGAGGAATCTCACTGGATGATTCATCCACCTAAAGTTACAGTCAATTATCAACACTGTCTGCGGCCCAATTCTCAAGAATTCCAGAATTAAACAGTGATTTTATTATTGAAAGTGAGGTTAAAATTTACAGACAATTATTCAACAGTCTGCGGCCCAATTCTCAAGAATTCCCGAATTAAAACGTGATCTTATTATTGAAAGTGAGGTTAGAATTTACAGACAATTATTCAACACTGTCAGCGGCTCAATTCTCATGAATTCCCGAATTAAACAGTGATTTTATTATTGAAAGTAGGGTTAAAATTTACAGACAATTATTCAACACTGTCTGCGGCCTAATTCTCAAGAATTCCCGAATTGAAGCGTGATTTTATTATTGAAAGTGAGGTTAGAATTTACAGACAATTATTCAACACTGTCAGCGGCCCAATTCTCAAGAATTCCCGAATTGAACAGTGATTTTATTATTGAAAGTGAGGTTAGAATTTACAGACAAGTATTCAACACTGTCAGCGGCCCAATTCTCAAGAATTCCCGAATTAAACAGTGATTTTATTATTGAAAGTGAGGTTAGAATTTACAGACAATTATTCAACACTGTCTGCAGCCCAATTCTCAAGAATTCCCGAATTGAACAGTGATTTTATTATTGAAAGTGAGGTTAGAATTTACAGACAATTATTCAACACTTAGAATTTACAGACAATTATTCAACATTGTCAGCGGCCCAATTCTCAAGAATTCCCGAATTGAACAGTGATTTTATTATTGAAAGTGAGGTTAGAATTTACAGACAATTATTCAACACTTAGAATTTACAGACAATTATTCAACACTGTCTGCGGCCCAATTCTCAAGAATTGCCGAATTGAACAGTGATTTTATTATTGAAAGTGAGGTTAGAATTTACAGACAATTATTCAACACTTAGAATTTACAGACAATTATTCAACACTGTCTGCGGCCCAATTCTCAAGAATTCCCGAATTGAACAGTGATTTTATTATTGAAAGTGAGGTTAGAATTTACAGACAATTATTCAACACTGTCTGCAGCCCAATTCTCAAGAATTCCCGAATTGAACAGTGATTTTATTATTGAAAATGAGGTTACAATTTACAGACAATTATTCAACACTGTCACCGCAAAAGGACCACGGAGACCGTAGTGCAGGGACGCTAAGCGATACCACCTCATGTGGAAAAAAAAAAAAAAAACACTGTCAGCGGCCCAATTCTCAAGAATTCCCGAATTAAACAATGTAGAAGCGCAAGCTTCTTAAAAAGGGCTTTTGTAAATCTGATGTGTTTTTTTGAACAAATGAAAAGTACGTACGTACTGTTTTGTAATCGAATAACAATTGAATTCTGTGTTATTTTAGCTTTACAATAAATATATTTTTGAGGTAGGGAAATTTACTTGATTCAGTTTTATTAGCTTACCTGTATTTCCGACGTTGTAGGCTTCGCAAAGGATGTACCTGGAGTATCCATCTTCAAAAATGATTAATAATATCCACTATAATTATTTGTTGTTAAGATTAGCAGGGAATTACATATTTAAACAAACATCAAATATGGATGTTAACTATTCAGATTTAAAAAAAGAGAGTTACGTACGTACGTACTGTTTTATAATTGAATAACAATTGAATTCAGTGCTGTTTTGCTTTACAATAAATATATTTTTGATGTTGGGAAATGTACTTGATTCTGAACCAAAGAATTATTTAGTGTGTAAAACGAGAACAAAAAATTAGGAGCGCAAGCTTCTTTAAGAGGGCTTTTGAAAATCTAATGTGTTTTTTTTAACAAATAAAAAGTACGTACGTACGTACTGTTTTATAATCAAATAACAATTGAATTCTGTGTTATTTTAACTTTACAATAAATATATTTTTGAGGTTAGGAAATGTACTTGATTCAGTTTCATTATCTTACCTGTATTTCCGACGGTGTAGGTTTCACAGCGGATGTGCTTGGAGTATCCATCTTCAAAAATGATCATTAATATCCACTATAATTATTTGTTGTTAAGCTTAGCAGGGAATTACGGATGTAAACATAAACATGGATGTTAACTATTCAGATTTATAAAAAGAGAGTTACGTACGTACGTACTGTTTTATAATCGAATAACAATTGAATTCTGTGTTATTTTAGCTTTACAATAAATATATTTTTGAGGTTGGGAAATGTACTTGATTCTGAACCAAAGGATTATTTAGCGTGTAAAACGAGAACAAAAAATTAGGAGCGCAAGCTTCTTAAAGCGGGCTTTTGTAAATCTGATGTGTTTTTATGAACAAATGAAAAGTACGTACGTAAGTACTGTTTTGTAATCGAATAACAATTGAATTCTGTGTTATTTTAGCTTTACAAAAAATATATTTTTGAGGTTGGGAAATTTACTTGATTTAGTTTTATTAGCTTACCTGAATTTCCGGCGGTCTAGGCTTTGCAAAGGATGTACTTGGAGTATCCATCTTCAAAAATAATCATTAATATCCACTATAATTATTTGTTGTTAAGCTTAGCAGGGAATTAAGGGTGTAAACAAACATCAAACATGGATGTTAACTATTCAGATTTATAAAAAGAGAGTTACGTAAGTACGTACTGTTTTATAATCGAATAACAATTGAATTCTGTGTCGTTTTGCAATAAGAGGGGAAATGTACTTGATTCTGAACCAAAGGATTATTTAGCGTGTAAAACAAGAACATAAAAATTAGGAGCGCAAGCTTCTTAAAGAGGGCTTTTGTAAATCTGATGTGTTTTTTTGAACAAATGAAAAGTACGTACGTACGTATTGTTTTGTAATCGAATAACAATTGAATTGTTATTTTAGCTTTACAATAAATTTATTTTTGAGTTTGGGAAATTTACTTGATTCAGTTTTATTAGCTTACCTGAATTTTCGACGGTGTAGGCTTCGCAAAGGATGTACTTGGAGTATCCATCTTCAAAAATAATCATTATATCCACTATAATTATTTGTTTTTAAGCTTAGCAGGGAATTAAGGATGTAAACAAACATAAACATGGATGTTAACTATTCAGATTTATAAAAAGAGAGTTACGTACGTACGTACTGTTTTATAATCAAATAACAATTGAATTCTGTGTTATTTTAGGTTTACAATAAATATATTTTTGAGGTTGGGAAATGTACTTGATTCTGAACCAAAGGATTATTTAGCGTGTAAAACGAGAACAAAAAATTAGGAGCGCAAGCTTCTTAAAGCGGGCTTTTGTAAATCTGATGCGTTTTTATGAACAAATGAAAAGTATGTACGTACGTACTGTTTTGTAATCGAATAACAATTGAATTCTGTGTTATTTTAGCTTTACAATAAATATATTTTTGAGGTTGGGAAATTTACTTGATTTAGTTTTATTAGCTTACCTGAATTTCCCGCGGTGTAGGCTTCGCAAAGGATGTACTTGGAGTATCCATCTTCAAAAATAATCATTAATATCCACTATAATTATTTGTAGTTAAGCTTAGCAGGGAATTACGGGTGTAAACAAACATCAAACATGGATGTTAACTATTCAGATTTAAAAAAAGAGAGTTACGTACGTACGTACTGTTTTATAATCGAATAACAATTGAATTCTGTGTTGTTTTGCTTTACATTAAATATATTTTTGAGGTTAGGAAATGTACTTGATTCTGAACCATAGGATTATTTAGCATGTAAAACAAGAACATAAAAATTAGGAGCGAAAGCTTCTTAAAGAGGGCTTTTGTAAATCTGATGTGTTTTTTTGAACAAATGAAAAGTACGTACGTACGTATTGTTTTGTAATCGAATAACAATTGAATTCTGTGTTATTTTAGCTTTACAATAAATATATTTTTGAGGTTGGGAAATTTACTTGATTTAGTTTTATTAGCTTACCTGAATTTCCCGCGGTGTAGGCTTCGCAAAGGATGTACTTGGAGTATCCATCTTCTAAAATAATCATTAATATCCACTATAATTATTTGTTGTTAAGCTTAGCAGGGAATTACGGGTGTAAACAAACATCAAACATGGCTGTTAACTATTCAGATTTATAAAAAGAGAGTTACGTACGTACGTACTGTTTTATAATCGAATAACAATTGAATTCTGTGTTGTTTTGCTTTACATTAAATATATTTTTAAGGTTAGGAAATGTACTTGAGTCTGAACCATAGGATTATTTAGCGTGTAAAACAAGAACATAAAAATTAGGAGCGCAAGCTTCTTAAAGAGGGCTTTTGTAAATCTGATGTGTTTTTTTGAACAAATAAAAAGTACGTACGTACGTACTGTTTTGTAATCGAATAACAATTGAATTGTGTTATTTTAGCTTTACAATAAATATATTTTTGAGGTTGGGAAATTTACTTGATTTAGTTTTATTAGATTACCTGAATTTTCGGCGGTCTAGGCTTCACAAAGGGTGTACTTGGAGTATCCATCTTCAAAAATAATCATTAATATCCATTATAATTATTTGTTGTTAAGCTTAGCAGGGAATTACGGGTGTAAACAAACATCAAACATGGATGTTAACTATTCAGATTTAAAAAAAAGAGAGTTACGTACGTACGTACTGTTTTATAATCGAATAACAATTGAATTCTGTGTTATTTTAGCTTTACAGTAAATACATTTTTGAGGTTGGGAAATGTACTTGATTCTGAACCAAAGGATTGTTTAGCGTGTAAAACGAGAACAAAAAATTAGGAGCGCAAGCTTCTTAATGAGGGCTTTTGTAAATCTGATGCGTTTTTATGAACAAATGAAAAGTACGTACGTACGTACTGTTTTGTAATCGAATAACAATTGAATTCTGTGTTATTTTAGCTTTACAAAAAATATATTTTTGAGGTTGGGAAATTTATTTGATTTAGTTTTATAAGCTTACCTGAATTTCCCGCGGTGTAGGCTTCACAAAGGATGTACTTGGAGTATCCATCTTCAAAAATAATCATTAATATCCACTATAATTATTTGTTGTTAAGCTTAGCAGGGAATTAAGGGTGTAAACAAACATCAAACATGGATGTTAACTAATCAGATTTATAAAAAGAGAGGTACGTAAGTACGTACTGTTTTATAATCGAATAACAATTGAATTCTGTGTCGTTTTGCAATAAGAGGGGAAATGTACTTGATTCTGAACCAAAGGATTATTTAGCGTGTAAAACAAGAACATAAAAATTAGGAGCGCAAGCTTCTTAAAGAGGGCTTTTGTAAATCTGATGTGTTTTTTTGAACAAATAAAAAGTACGTACGTACGTACTGTTTTGTAATCGAATAACAATTGAATTCTGTGTTATTTTAGCTTTACAATAAATATATTTTTGAGGTTGGGAAATTTACTTGATTTAGTTTTATTAGATTACCTGAATTTTCGGCGGTCTAGGCTTCACAAAGGGTGTACTTGGAGTATCCATCTTCAAAAATAATCATTAATATCCATTATAATTATTTGTTGTTAAGCTTAGCAGGGAATTACGGGTGTAAACAAACATCAAACATGGATGTTAACTATTCAGATTTAAAAAAAGAGAGTTACGTACGTACGTACTGTTTTATAATCGAATAACAATTGAATTCTGTGTTATTTTAGCTTTACAATAAATAAATTTTTGAGGTTGGGAAATGTACTTGATTCTGAACCAAAGGATTGTTTAGCGTGTAAAACGAGAACAAAAAATTAGGAGCGCAAGCTTCTTAAAGAGGGCTTTTGTAAATCTGATGCGTTTTTATGAACAAATGAAAAGTACGTACGTACGTACTGTTTTGTAATGGAATAACAATTGAATTCTGTATTATTTTAGCTTTACAATAATAGTTATTTATGTAATAAGTGTGTAAAATTGAGCTTTATGGCATGAGTTCAGATGATGTTTCGTGACGAGCCGAAGGCGAGTCACGAAACATCTGAACGAATGCCATAAAGCTTATGTTACACACGCATTACATACATAACTTTTTGCACGTCATACCGTAAACAAGTACAATATAGTATTTAAAAATAAGGTTTATTTTGACTTTAAATTTCAATGGGAATTATTTGTTATTATTAACAGTAAAGTTTATAGTAAAATGGGAGCAATTTTGTATATTGACTCCTGAAGCTGTAAGTGCTGGTAACATAACATTTTGGGAATCCGCATTTGCTTCTGATATATTATGCAATATTCACATCTTCACGGTTTTGGCATTCCTTAATAGAATTACTATGTGCGATTATAGTGTTTTCCCTCATGAGAGGGAATGAGAGAATGAGAGGATTAAAAGACACAGTGTAGTTTGGTGCCACAAAAAGTGTTTTATATCAAGTGTTAGAAAGTGAATTAAAATCTGTACTTTGGACCAGATCAGCAGTGCGTGATAATTGACTAACAGTGAAAATTTGATCAGTAGATATTGAAAGGCTCATAAGAAATTAAAAAATAAAATATAATTTGCACATATTAAAGGTGGAAACAGCCTATTCGCGGTCAAGGCCAGCCTTTTTTGTTTTTTTTGTTTGTGTGGTCGATTTATTAGTTGTATGGCTAGCAAGTTTTTTTTGCGAAGATTTAAAAAATTGAAAATTTAATTCCTTAATAAATAAATAATTGATAATAAAATCTACGGATAAAATATTAATAATAACAATATAAATAAATAAAAATAGGAAATAATAAATAATAATAATAATAAAAATAAACGGAACGTTTTCAAAGTTTAATTAGACACATGAGTAATAGAGAGGGAAAACGCAAAGTACTTGATACGAGTTTTGAAAAAGGGCAAGGAAGTACAGTGTTTCAAAAAAGCAAAGTCACAGCAAGGTCGCCAATAAGAGCGAATAAGACAAATATTACCATGGAAGAAGTACTTAAAGCAATACAGGATTTGAGAGAAGAGATGAATAATAGGTTTGATAGAAGTGGGGAGCAAACTGAGATATTAAAAACAATCATAGAAAGCACAACAGCGGAGCTGATGCAAATGAAAAAGGAAATGAAAGAAAAAGAGGAGTTGTGGCATAAAGAGAAACAAGAACTAACTAAAAAAATTCAAAATATCGAAGAAAGAGCAGAACAGCAGGAGAAACTTAGCAGAAGAAACAACATTGTGGTGATGAATTCTCAGATAAAGGGGAGTGATTTAGCAAAACAAGTTGAAGAGTTTTTGGATAGGGGAATAAATGTCAGAACTAGCATAATTGAAGCATACGAAGTTAAAAGTGGAATAATTGTTGCGAAAATGAAAAACTGGCAAGAGAAAAAAGCGGTTATGGAAAGCAAAGGCAACTTAAAAGGTTCAAAGATATATATTGAAAACGATATGACAACACAAGAAAGAAACATACAAAAAGACCTGAGACAGCGCGCAAACGAAGAAAGGGAAAAAGGTAACAGTGCTAAAGTGGGTTACCAGAAAATGTGGATAAATAACGAGCTGTACCGATGGGATCAACTGGAAAAAAAGACAAAAAACTAATTATGATGGACACGCCGGCTAATCAACACTGGCAAACCAAGCTATGAATGATGGAAACAGAGAAAGAAATATAAGAGAAATAGGATGTAGTAAACATAAAAGGAGAAGAGGTATTAAACACGAGATAAAGAGACGGAAGAAGGAGGCGGACAGCTACAGGCTTAGAGTTGCTTTTTGGAATATAGCGGGCCTTAGAAGGAAAGTTGAAGATACACAGCTACGTACGGAATTGGAAGGATGGGTGGAAAACAAAGATATTGTAGGGCTAGTCGAGACGTGGGTGGAAGAGAAGGATTGGGAGGGAATTAAAGAAAAAATGCCGAAGGGTTTTAGGTGGAAATGTAGAGGAGCAACAAGGGAAAGCCAGAGGGGGAGAAGCAAAGGAGGGATTGTAACAGGAGTCAGGACAGCGGTAGAAGAAATGGAAAATGATGAAATAAATGAGGAATATGCGATGGAAAGAATATGTATAAGGGGAGAAGAGACATATAGAGTAGTGACAATATACAGTCAAAATAAAGTTAAGGATATTTTAAAGGTGGTGAAAGGAAGACAAAGAGAAAAGGGGGTGGGGGCACGTTGGATATTAGGAGGCGACTGGAATGTAAGAATAGGCAACATGGGGATAAGGAGTGTAGATAAAGATGGCGAGGAAAATCGTGGGAGAAAGTCTAAAGATAGTAGCGTAAATAAGGAAGGGGTAGAGTGGTTCAATGATATAAAGGAGATGGGTTTTGAAATTTTAAATGGAAGTACAGAAGGTGATTGGAATGGCGAATTTACATATGTCGGGCCGAGAGGGAAATCAGTGATTGACTATATACTGGTTGGTGAGGAAATAAGGGAAGAGGTGATGAGTTTTCGAGTAGAAGACACGTGGGGCTCAGACCATTTTCCGGTAATGGTGCAAATAGGAGAGGAAAACAGTGGGAAACGGGATATGGAGTCAGGGTTAGAATTTTGGGACTGGTCACAAGCTGCGAAATCTAGTTATGCACGGAGAATAAAAAAGTGCAGCTTTGGAAACATCACATCACTGCAGCAACTAAGGGAAGAAGTAAAGAAGGCTATGACAAAATCTAGGAGAAAGAAAGACTGTAATGAAAAAACGTGGTTTGACGAGGAGTGCAGACAAGTTAAGAATAATTTAAGAAAGACGATTGGAAAGTGGCGAAGCGGATATGTAAGCGATGAAGACCTTAGACTAACGAAGAAACAATTTAACGACATATGCAAGAGGAAGGAAGAGGAATGGACAAAAGAAGAAATAATAAGAGTGAGATAAATAAAAAATGAAGCACAAATGTGGAAATATATTAAAGAAACAAATATGAAAACTAAGGGAGCCTGCGGGGAATTTAAATTAGAGGAGTGGTTAATCCACTTTAACCAATTATTAGGAGGGGCAGAGGAGATGGAACACGTAATGGAGCACAGGGGAAAATTTGATGGCCTGAACGATTTTAGTATGGGGGAGTTGGAGACGGTTCTGGTACAAATTAAGAATAAAAAGGCCGCAGGTGCTGATGGCATAAAAGCTGAGGCATGGAAGTTGTGTTCAGAGGAGGGGAAGATGAAACTGCTAAGGTTGTTAAATGGGATATGGAGAGGCGAGGACAAATTTCCTGAAGAATGGAGGGAGGGCATAATCGTTCCGGTGTATAAAGGTGGTGGCAGAGACGACTTAAAAAGTTATCGAGGAATAACCATAATGGATGCACTATACAAGATCATGAGCATGTTGGTCAAGGAAAGACTCGAAAAGGAAGTTTCCGACAAGTGTCTGCTACCAGAGATACAGGCGGGTTTCAGGCAAGGAAGATCAACGATGGACCAGATCGTAACACTGAACTGGATAGTAGAGAGAGCTTTAGCGAACAAGAAAAGTGTGTACTTATTGTTCATAGATTTAAAGGCCGCATATGATTCCATAAACAGGAGGCGTTTGGTAGAGTGTCTGAGGCAGAAGGGCGTATCAGAGCAAATTGTTAATTGGGTGAATGAGGTATACAGAGAGACTAGGTGTATGGTGAGAGTAAATGAGGAATGTTCTGAGGCTTTTGATGTGAAGTGCGGAGTGCGACAGGGATGCCCGCTTAGCCCACTCCTATTTAATCTGTACACAGCAGATATGGAAAGGGTTCTGGAGCTGGGTCAGGCAGGCAGAATGGTTGTTGGAAGGATGAAAGTGTGGAGTCTAGCGTACGCAGATGATGTTGTCGTACTGGCAAGTACAATGAAAGATTTGACAGAGATGAAGCGGACGCTAGAAAGATATATGGTGAAGCGAAAGTTAACGGTAAATGTGAAGAAAACAAAGTGGATGGTGTGTAAGAATAGAGGTGGAAGGAAAAAAAAGAGGAAAAGCTTGAATGGGGGGGGTGAAGTGCTAGAATGTGTGAGTGAATTTAAATATCTGGGTTATCTGTTCTCAAATAATGGGAGCAGAAACCAACACATCGAGTATGTTTGTAAGAAGGCAAAAATGGCGATGGGACGATTGAGAGAAGTGTGGAACGGTAACAATATACCAATGCAAATGGCATGGTGGGATGCCTGTGTGAGAAGCATAATTATGTATGGAGTAGAAGTGTGGGGAATGAAAGGCCAGAGTAGGGTGGAGAAAATACACCTGCAATACTTAAAACGCATGCTGAATTTGGATGTCACAACACCAGGATACATAGTATTGCAGGAGTTAAACAGAATGCCAGTAGAATGGATGACAGTGAGAAAGGTAGTGAGGTTTGAAAGAAGAGTAGAAGGTTTAGAGGAGGTCAGATTGTTGAAAGAAATGTGGAAGGTAAATAAGAAAGACTGGGAGAGAGGTATTAGAGGTATGTGGATGATTGAGAGAGAGGGTATGTACAACAGAGTTGGGCTAGCGGGAAGTACAGTAGAGGAAAAAATAAGGCGAGGAGAAAAGGTAGAGCTGGAAGTGACGAATAGACTGGAAAATGTCGAGCTCCAAACAAGACTGACGCGTATTGAGAACAGTTCATATTGCGGGAGATATAAGTCACTTTCAGTACACGGTAGGCTTCCCGGCTACATTACACGAGGGCTGACAAAGGAGGAGGTATGCATGTTAGCAAGAATGAGATGTGGAAATGAGGAGAGAGGCAAGAAGATATGGATGGGAGAGGAGTATACGCGGTGTGTGTTTTGTGGAGAAAGTAAGGATGAATGGGAGCATTGGTTAGGTGATTGTGCAGTGAGTAAAAGTATAAAGACGGAGGGTAGGATAAAATGGGAAATGTGCCTGTGTGAAAGCGGAAATGGAATCAATGTTTGCAAGAAAATAAAGGAGAAGAGGACACAACACTGCGGCGGTCTGGTCCATTGAGGGTGGAGAGAGGATTTTTTAGTGCTTGATATAATTTGGTTGGGGGATAAATGGTTGGTATTTAAGTTTTTTTTGGTGTTTGTTTTTTTTTTTTTTAAATAAGAGTGTATTGTTTTAATTAGAATGAATATTTTGTATGATTTGATGCCAAATAAAGGTTTACTTATATACCTTCTAATGGTTCTAGATTCACACCACTTGATAAATTCCTGGTAGCGTTTTTCATATATTACCCTTGAATTTTTCGGTAGTAGTTCTAAACTCGCTATCTTTGCTTCCTTTACTACATCTGGTGGTGTGCAGCTTTCCGCGTCGGATGTATCATCCACTTCCATGATGAACTACTATCGATGTACTCGTGTCGCGAAAATTTGATTGATTGTTCTGACAGCAGGTATTTCGATGACAGCGTATCATGAAATTCCTTTATGCATTCGATACCACTTTTATGGTTGGATACAAATAAACAATGTAACATTTGCTAAATGCCACCTTTTGACATTGATTAGAGTTTGTCAAGTGTCAACTTTTAAGATGAAAGTGCAAAAATATATTTTTGAGGTTGGGAAATTTACTTGATTTAGTTTTATTAGCTTACCTGAATTTTCGACGGTGTAGGCTTCGCAAAGGATGTACTTGGAGTATCCATCTTTAAAAATAATCATTAATATCCACTATAATTATTTGTTGTTAAGCTTAGCAGGGAATTACGGGTGTAAACAAACATTAAACATGGATGTTAACTATTCAGATTTAAAAAAAAGAATTACGTACGTACGTACTGTTTTATAATTGAATAACAATTGAATTCTGTGTTGTTTTGCTGTACAATAAATATATTTTTGAGGGGAAATGTACTTGATTCCGAACCAAAGGATTATTTAGCGTGTAAAACAAGAACATTAAAATTAGGAGCGCAAGCTTCTTAAAGAGGGCTTTTGTAAATCTGATGTGTTTTTTTGAACAAATGAAAAGTACGTACGTACGTACTGTTTTGTAATCGAATAACAATTGAATTCTGTGTTATTTTAGCTTTACAATAAATTTATTTTTGAGGTTGAGAAATTTACTTGATTTAGTTTTATTAGCTTACCTGAATTTTCGGCGGTGTAGGCTTCGCAAAGGATGTACTTGGAGTATACATCTTCTAAAATAATCATTAATATCCACTATAATTATTTGTTGTTAAGCTTAGCAGGGAATTACGGGTGTAAACAAACATTAAACATGGATGTTAACTATTCAGATTTAAAAAAAAAGAGTTACGTACGTACGTACTGTTTTATAATCGAATAACAATTGAATTCTGTGTTGTTTTAGCTTAACAATAAATATATTTTTGAGGTTGGGAAATGTACTTGATTCTGAACCATAGGATTATTTAGCGTGTAAAACAAGAACATGAAACTTAGGAGCGCAAGCTTCTTAAAGAGGGCTTTTGTAAATCTGATGTGTTTTTTTGAACAAATGAAAAGTACGTACGTACGTACTGTTTTGTAATGGAATAACAATTGAATTCTGTGTTATTTTAGCTTTACAATAAATATATTTTTGAGGTTGGGAAATTTACTTGATTTAGTTTTATTAGCTTACCTGAATTTCCGGCGGTCTAGGCTTCGCAAAGGGTGTACTTGGAGTATCCATCTTCAAAAATAATCATTAATATCCACTATAATTATTTGTTGTTAAGCTTCGCAGGGAATTACGGGTGTAAACAAACATTAAACATGGATGTTAACTATTCAGATTTAAAAAAAAGAGAGTTACGTACGTACGTACTGTTTTATAATCGAATAACAATTGAATTCTGTGTTATTTTAGCTTTACAATAAATATATTTTTGAGGTTGGGAAATGTACTTGATTCTGAACCAAAGGATTATTTAGCGTGTAAAACGAGAACAAAAAATTAGGAGCGCAAGCTTCTTAAAGAGGGCTTTTATAAATCTGATGCGTTTTTATGAACAAATGAAAAGTACGTACGTACGTACTGTTTTGTAATGGAATAACAATTGAATTCTGTATTATTTTAGCTTTACAATAATAGTTATTTATGTAATAAGTATGTAAAATTGAGCTTTATGGCATGAGTTCAGATGATGTTTCGTGACGAGCCGAAGGCGAGTCACGAAACATCTGAACATAACTTTTTACACGTCATACCGTAAACAAGTACAATATAGTATTTAAAAATAAGGTTTATTTTGACTTTAAATTTCAATGTTATTATTAACAGTTAAGTTTATAGTAAAATGGGAGCAATTTTGTATATTGACTCCTGAAGCTGTAAGTGCTGGTAACATAACATTTTGGGAATCGGCATTTGCTTCTGATATATTATTTGCAATATTCACATCTTCACGGTTTCGGCATTCCTTAATAGAACTACTATGTGCCATTATAGTGCTTTCTTTTGCCTTATTGGGTTCTATATATTCTATATTATCATTGGCAGTCAAATTTTCTATTCTGGGTTCTACATAATTACTTCAACTTGGACCTGCTACAGATGGATTTTTCATAATTGCGACCGCTGTTTTGATTTTATTATTAAGGGAATTATCAATGTAGCCTTCGGCTACAGCGGACGATTTCCATCCACCATGTTTCTTAATTTGTACTAAGTTAGCTCCAGTATTGGCCAATAATGTTGCGGATGAGCGTCGAAAACAATGACCCGTGAAAAGATGTGGATTTTCTAAATGTAAATATTTCGCAATAATAGAAGGAAAGCTTCCAAACGTGTTAATGCCAACTACTTGATTGGTGCATCGTCCGTTTGCATATTTTATAAAGAATTTTCTATCTGCCGCACTTTTATTGGTCCGCAATCTTGAATACTTTTGGTAAAAAGAGATATAATCTATATCAGATTCATTATCGTTGACAATAGTAGAGGTTCTTGGATTGTGAGTTTTCGTATCAGGAATGCTAATAATTAACATATTGTCAATTTCTTTTATATCCTCTTTCTTGATATTGTACAATTCGTGTCTGTGGCATGCCCCAAAAATCCCAAATAATAATGCCACCTGAAATGCCTATTTCAATATATTGTTAAAATGGTTTAATTAAAAATAACCAACCTTAATCATAAGAAAACTGTCATCTGGGGCTTCCTTCAAAAATGCCAATATTTCGGATTTCGGGGGGGGTTTTAGATTTTTTTTGCCTTAAATCCTACGCCATTCTGTTTGATGAAAGCTATTAATTTGCTATATTTTCCAATTTGCACATTATGTTTTGTAGCGAGGGTGCATTTTAACATTGAAAATATAGACCAAATGCTAAAGGGCTTATATTTTCTGCAAAGATCGGCAAAATATGCTAATAAAGTATTCTCTGAATACCTTCTAATGGTTCTAGATTCACACCACTTGATAAATTCCTGGTAGCGTTTTTCATATATAACCCTTGAATTTTTCGGTAGTAGTTCTAAACTCGCTATCTTTGCTTCCTTTACTACATCTGGTGGTGTGCAGCTTTCCGCGTCGGATGTATCATCCACTTCCATGATGAACTATTATCGATGTACTCGTGTCGCGAAAATTTGATTGATTGTTCTGACAGCAGGTATTTCGATGACAGCGTATCATGAAATTCCTTTATGCATTCGATACCACTTTTATTGTTGGATACAAATAAACAATGTAAAATTTGCTAAATGCCACCTTTTGACATTGATTAGAGTTTGTAAAGTGTCAACTTTTAAGATGAAAGTGCAAAAATATATTTTTGAGGTTGGGAAATTTACTTGATTTAGTTTTATTAGCTTACCTGAATTTTCGGCGGTCTAGGCTTCGCAAAGGATGTACTTGGAGTATCCATCTTCAAAAATAATCATTAATATCCACTATAATTATTTGTTGTTAAGCTTAGCAGGGAATTACGGGTGTAAACAAACATCAAACATGGATGTTAACTATTCAGATTTAAAAAAAAAGAGAGTTACGTACGTACGTACTGTTTTATAATCGAATAACAATTGAATTCTGTGTTGTTTTGCTTTACAATAAATATATTTTTGAGGGGAAATGTACTTGATTCTGATCCAAAGGATTATTTAGCGTGTAAAACAAGAACATAAAAATTAGGAGCGCAAGCTTCTTAAAGAGGGCTTTTGTAAATCTGATGTGTTTTTTTGAACAAAGGAAAAGTACGTACGTACGTATTGTTTTGTAATCGAATAACAATTGAATTCTGTGTTATTTTAGCTTTACAATAAATTTATTTTTAAGGTTGGGAAATTTACTTGATTTAGTTTTATTAGCTTACCTGAATTTTCGGCGGTGTAGGCTTCGCAAAGGATGTACTTGGAGTATCCATCTTTAAAAATAATCATTAATATCCACTATAATTATTTGTTGTTAAGCTTAGCAGGGAATTACGGGTGTAAACAAACATCAAACATGGATGTTAACTATTCAGATTTAAAAAAAAGAGAGTTATGTATGTACGTACTGTTTTATAATCGAATAACAATTGAATTCTGTGTTGTTTTGCTTTACAATAAATATATTTTTGAGGGGAAATGTACTTGATTCCGAACCAAAGGATTATTTAGCGTGTAAAACAAGAACATTTTTATGTTTAGGAGCGCAAGCTTCTTAAAGAGGGCTTTTGTAAATTTGATGTGTTTTTTTAAACAAATGAAAAGTACGTACGTACGTATTGTTTTGTAATCGAATAACAATTGAATTCTGTGTTATTTTAGCTTTACAATAAATATATTTTTGAGGTTGGGAAATTTACTTGATTTAGTTTTATTAGCTTACCTGAATTTCCGGCGGTCTAGGCTTTGCAAAGGATGTACTTGGAGTATGCATCTTTAAAAATAATCATTAATATCCACTATAATTATTCGTTGTTAAGCTTAGCAGGGAATTACGGGTGTAAACAAACATCAAACATGGATGTTAACTATTCAGATTTAAATAAAGAGAGTTACGTACGTACGTACTGTTTTATAATCGAATAACAATTGAATTCTGTGTTGTTTTGCTTTACAATAAATATATTTTTGAGGTTGGGAAATGTACTTGATTCTGAACCAAAGGATGAGGTAGCTCTTTTAAGCAGGCGGGTGAAATTGAGCGGAATCAAGAAAAAAACATAACACAATTTTTAACTATTTTTTTACTTTTTATTACCGTAAAAATTATTTTTTTACTGATTTCCAGTAAAAAGATATGACGATTCCGCTAGCTTGAATTGAAGTCAGCGGGTGATTCCTAAATAATTGATTTAATCTAAGCAAATAAGCTATAGAAACAATCACTGAATTAATTACTATTTATTACCGTAAAAACAATTTCAAAAAATTTAAAATTGAATCGTTTTACCCCGATTTTGCTAGTTGGCTAACAGTGCAAGTATATACAATATATGAATAGTCATATACAATATATGAATGATAGTAAATAAATCAGCAATCATTCGTATGCATATATTTGCACTTTTAATACATTTTCATAGATTCCGCTAGTTCCGATATTATTGCTTTACAACTATGATTTATATTGACCGTTGAATGAAAAAAGGTACTCATTTTTGGTATTATTTCAGACTACTCAACTTTACCAATTGATTTCCCTGTATATATAGAAAAAAAATGCATATACAGGGTGTCCCATTTTAATGTCCCCAGGGGATTTTTTCGAAATGAGTGCCTCTGATCGAAAAAGTTGCCGAGTAAAAAGTTTAATAGTTCGGAGGGGGACATCCAATCCTCTAAAAATTTTCATCCCCCAACCCCTTGGGGGGTGGATAATGGGGGTAACTTTGAAATTTCAAATGGGAACCCCTATTTTTTGTTGCAGATTCAGAAAGAGAATTAAAAAGTATGTAAGTTTTACTGGAAGAGTTTTTTTTCATTTTCAACAGGTGGCGCTGTAATCGCGAAAATGTGATTTTTAACCCCATTTAGGCCAAAGCGTAACTCAGCCTAAATACAGAAAATCTAATTACGCAGTTCTTAGCATAAGTGGAAAAAAAACTCATTTTTTTTGTTTAAACAATCATTGTTTAAACAATTGATGTGAATAATCGGTATTCCGTTAAACTGAGTGCGCCATTTGACCAAAATTTCTTTGTCCCACGTACTTTTTTTTCGCAATCTCAGCTATTGTTTATTGTTAAAAGGCTATTTAATTATTGTTCAAATAATTCATTTAGCCAGGCACAAAAGTAAGGTTAATTTTGTGTTCATGGCGCTGTAAATGCGAAAATTTGATTGTTCAATGCGGAAGATAAATTGAATATCTGGAAAATAATGTACGGTTAAAAATTGTTTAAGATGATTCATATGAATGTTCTTCATTCATCCTTCCACAGTAGAAAAAGGTCTGAAGTATGATAATGTGCAAAAATTCCAATGTTTTAATAACAACCCACATGACAAAGTTACATTATTTTAAAACATTGTGTTTTAAAAATCAATAACAAAATTTAAATCTACTTACTTTTACAACTGGGTAATGAGAGAAACAGAAAGATAGAGAGAGAACGAGTGAGAACGAGAGAAAACGAGAGAGAAAGCAAGAAGAAGAGAGTGAAAAAGAGAGAAACTGTGAATTTAAAACAGGAAAATTTTGGAAACACTGAAATATTGATCGCCGCGATTCCGGAAATAAGCATTACAGGAATTGAAATCGGCGGATTGTAAACAAAAAAAAAATACTTTTAACGCTTTAAAAATTAGTTATTTAAAAACGTAAACAGATCGAATGAAACTCGCTCAATAACACTGTGTTTGTTTTCATCTGAAATTTAGCACTTTATGACATTTTAAAAACAAATTTAGTTTTTGTAAGTCAGTCTTGCGTATGCATCTACACGATGCACTTGTGTTTCGTTTACAATGGCAGATTATTCTCCAAACGAGGTGATTGATATGATCGTGTATCTCGGCCACGCGGGAGGTAACTACCGCGAAGCTGAGCGCGAATATCAACGTCGGTTTCCGGGTCAGAGATGTCCGTGCCGGAAAACTATCCGTGACCTTGAGAGACGTGCTCGTGAAGGTAACATCAGCCGGAAGAGGAGGAAGGTGGTTTTTGACTATGCCGACAATCCAGATGGGAGATTGCTAACTGTTATCGGGTTGGTGCACCTAAACCCGCACATCAGCCTTCGGGAAATAGAAAACGACGCTGGTATTCCCCGATCTACAGCTCAACGACTTTTGAATGTGGTGAAATATCATCCCTATCACATCTCGTTGAACCAGGCGTTGTCAAACGAGGACTTTGCTGCAAGGCTGCGCTTTTGCGACTGGGCTCAACGACAAATTCAACGAGATGCACAGTTCTTCCATCGTGTGATGTTCTCCGATGAAGCAAGCTTCCAAAATGTTGGCATTGTTAATCGGTTAGTAAGAAAAAAACCTCATGAGATTTGTTACATTCATTCAAAAGTCAAAAACCAGAATATTTTAAGTTGTTTTTCATGTTTTCAATTATTATCGGACATTAAAACATTTTTTAGCATTTTTAAAAATTCCACAAATACCTTCTAGATATTTTTAGACGTTTTCCGAGATCACCTTTTGACAGATAAATTCATGCTTCTTAGATTAATCGTGTAAATTATGTTTACATGTTCACGTTTTGTCTGTCAATAGACACAACAGTCACTATTGGAGTGATGAAAACCCTCATTGGGTCCGGTCCGTTGATCACCAGCATCGATGGAGCGTTAATGTTTGGTGCGGCATCGTCGACTCAAAGATTATTGGACCTCATTTTTTTGATGAGACACTGAATGGAGAGCGGTATTTGCGCTTTTTGCAGCGCGATCTACCGGAACTTTTCGACGATATCCCGTATGCTACCAGATTGACCATGTGGTTCCAACAAGATGGCGCGCCTCCACATTGGGCTCGACTTGTACGCGATTTCTTGGACGAACAATATCCCAGAAAGTGGATTGGTCGTGGAGGACCGGTGCCGTGGCCACCCCGGTCGCCTGATTTGACATCCCCGGACTTTTTTTTGTGGGGCTACATCAAAGATGTAGTTTTCCGGCAGGCGCCGACGACTCGAGACGACATGAAAGTCCGCATAACAGAAGCGTGCAGGGCCATAACGCCGGCTACGTTGGAAGCGACTGTGCGCAATTTTGAAAAACGTGTCAATTTGTGTATTCAGCAAAACGGCGCACATACGGGTATTTGAACGATCTAGGCGGCCATAAGTCGATTTCCTAAAATTCACCCCAGGTAGAAATAAACAGTTGCCTACCCCAGGTAAAGGGTCTGGGAACAATAGGTAGTTGTTATCCGTCGCTTCCGCGATCTCTCGATGGATTGTGACAGTCATAAACAGAGCGTCTTTCTGAGAGCACAAGTGTATTTTCTCTAGTTTTCGGCTGTGTTAATTAGAACTGTAAATATTTTTACTTTGAGTAATAATATCAAGAAAATTATTATGGAACGTGATTAAGCTGGTAAGTAAGCATATATTTTTATGGTATTAGATGTAGTTATTTGATTTCATTTAATAACGTAGCATTTTCGAAATAAATACAATTTGTACAATTTTTATACAATTTTTTGCCAAATACAAGGGGATTTGTTCTACTGCAGGGTGCGTCCCAGCTATTATTTTTAGTTTTTCACAAAGTCAAAGGTCTCTAGCAAAGATTAGTTAAAAATTTAGCCGCGGATAGCCGTGGTTTTTAATATTATGAGGTCATTAATTTAGAGGGCGGATTTTTAAGCTTTTATTTGTGTCTTCATAAGTGTTTTAAAAAAGTGTTTATAACCTGAAGAAAAATTTTAAAATAGGTAAAAAGACTGACAAGTAGCAGACCAAAGCTGAATAAAAGTGGTGTCAGAATCTACTATTTTATAAATCGGATATTTTGTTACAAACTGCTTAAATTTCTGTAAGAAGCAAAAAAATACGCCCTATACTCATTATACTGCTTTTGTTTATAATAGCAATGATTTCCTTTCAGGATCATCTGGTGTCCGAGTAGTAAGCCGTCAAGAGTTGTATAACAAAATGCAACAACAAAATTTGCCAAGTTTTGAACTAAAATTAGAATATATTCAAACATATCTTCTTACATACGACCACCATTCCGAAGATCAAATTAAGGAGATAAAGCACAATTTTTCTTATTTGAAGACTCAATTTAAGCAAAGATGGTTAGCTGCGCATAAAAAACCAGCTGCATTTGAAAAAACCAATAAAGAATGGTTACAAAAGACCTTCGAGCTGCCGAAGGGAGTTCAACGTACAGGTCGGCCAATAAAATCGTTCGAAAATTCAAGCGAAAGGACAAAAAGAAGAAAAACAGCAGAGCTTCGAAACATCGACGAAGAGATATTAACACATGCAACACGGATAAAGTTACAATCTTTTGGAAAGAGAGATGCTTCCAGAATTTTGAAAGAGATCACTAACTCTCCAAAGCGTGCTGGAAAATACAGGCTGGCGTACTCCAATGCTCAAAAGGCTGTGAAGAAACAACTGACACCAATACAGGCACTATCAATGTTTGTAGAAGCCGATTTTTCCAGGCGACAATATGAGATTGTCAGAGGGACCAATAAACAATTTTATCCATGCTACAGTGTGCTGCAAAAAGCGAAGAAAGAATGTTATCCACCTAAATCTTCTTATAGAGTTACTGCAACTACTGCCGAGATAAATCTGCAAGATTTATTAAATCATACAGTCACCCGACTCTTGACCTATTTGGGAGAACTCTTAAACTGTGTGAGTGAAGAGGAAAGAGATACATTGGAGCTGATATGTAAATGGGGCTGTGATGGTTCCCGACAAGAACAATTTAAACAAATTATTGACAGTGAATCAGATGATGCCAACATTTTCCAAAGTTCTCTTGTGCCTGTACGCCTAATTTGTGGCAAAAGTGGAGAAAAAACACTTTGGCAGAACCCGACTCCATCTTCACCACGATATTGTCGTCCCATTAAAATAAGTTTTGTTAAAGAAACTGCACAGACCACGAATGAAGAAATTAATTACGTAGATAATGCAACCAAGTCCTTGCAACAGACAAAGGTGATACTAGGAGAAAAAACCTTTTCAGTGAAGCATGCCATGCTGCTTACAATGGTAGATGCGAAAGTGTGTAATGCTGCAACACAAACTACATCAACTTTGAGGTGTTATATTTGCGGTGCTTTATCTAAAGATTTTAACGATTTAACCTTAAAACAAAATGTAAAACCAGAATCATTAAGATTTGGTCTATCTGTCTTGCATGCTAGGATACGTATATTCGAAAGCATTTTGCATCTGGCATACAAACTCCCTGTAAAAAAATGGCAGATTAGAACACAAAATGAAAAAGACATCGTAAAAGGACGGAGAATTGAAATCCAAAAGAAATTTAGGCAAGAGACCGGTTTAACTGTGGATGTTCCCAAAGCTGGGTTTGGTAACACCAATGATGGAAATACCAGCAGGAGATTTTTTGGCGACCCTAAATTACAGGAATCGATTTCGACTTAATTTTCCGATTTAAAGTAATTCTACAAGTATTATCAAGTGGCCACGAGATCAACATAGAGAAATTTGCAAAATATGGATATGAAACTGAAAATCTATATGTAAGTTTGTATGCGTGGCATCCGATGACACCAACCATGCACAAGATCCTAATACATAGTGCAGATGTAATTAATCATGCATTGTTGCCTATAGGGCAATTGTCTGAAGAAGCTGCGGAAGCTCGCAATAAACATTTCAGACAATACAGACAGAACTTCGCGAGAACATTTTCAAGAGAGTCTTGCAATCTGGATATAATTAACAGGCTACTGTTAACTTCTGATCCCCTTATAACGAGCATCAGACCACCTCCAAAAAAAAGAACCGAACCATTTTTAAAAGAGTCGTTGGAAATGTTATTACCCGCTGAGCCGCTCTAAGAGAAAACTGACTCGAACACTGAAGAGTCTTCAGATGAAGAATACGTCAGCTCTGATGAAGAATCATCCCACTCATCTTCATCTTAATTTATGTTTGCAATGTAGTTATAAGATAAATATGTTTTGTAGATTATATAAATTTTATTCAGTTTTTTTAATATAAATTACAAAGTTTTAACCGAATTAGTTTATATATTTTTATTTATTTGTACCACAAACCACTTCTTATATCATAAAACAATAGAAAACCCCGTTTTTTATATATAAATAGAGAAGAATACTTTTGGCCCCCTAAATCGTTCAAATACCCGTATGTGCGGCGCGGCGTTAAGATTTGTGGCCGACAAATGTAAATTGCCAAATACACGCAGTTAGGCGGCAAAAAGTAAGGTCTAGTACAGTATGTATTTTGCTGAGTCTAGTTAAAATATCGGAAAGTTTTATTGCCGCTTGCGGTGAATCTCAAAGAGATACATACAAACGAAACACCGCCGCGCGGCGGCGGCGGGCACCCTCAAAAGATTTGGATCAGTGTATGTTTGACACAAGATTGTAAAAAAATACTGTCGGAGATTTTAATTTATCATATTATTTTCGAGTTTTATTGCAATTGTGGTTGTACAAATATATTTCGTAATTAATTATTGTAAAGTTATTAAAATGCCATTTTATGTGGGAAATGATAAACGAATAATATTGACTTTGTAATAACGATAATTGATTTTGGTAATGACATTTAGGAAAAATTAGAAAATAAATATTTTTATTTTTGCCTCGAATACTAGTCCATATGGCCAGCTCAAGGGAATAATATTTAAATGCAATTCTCTGATGTTATTTGTGCGGAGAAATTAATATTAAATAACAATAAATTATATCACAATAAACAAATTAAATTATTTCCTGTGTACATACATATATACATAATGTGTTCGGGTAATTATTATACAGTCAAAGTACAAAATATATTTCAGCATAATATGAAAATGTTATTCGGAAATAACTATTTTGTTGAAAATATTAATTATACGGGTTGGCGCCTTGAGAATTCTGGGAGGGGCTAATGAAATCCTGGGGGGGGCTAAGCCCCCCCCAGGCCATAGGACGCTACGCCTATGATAAAAAGTAGTTTGTTATTAATAATGTCTCGAAAATGTACATCCAACGATAAACAGTAAAATAAAAAAAGTGAAATAAGGAATGACAGTCTTTTTATGTGTAATAATCATTTTACGTTAACTCAAAAACATACAGTTATATAAAAAGTATAATAGATTTTCTAAAAATGTTCCCTTTTTATACTTTCTCGACATTTTGGACATTTCTCAATTGTTGACTTCTAGACGGCAATCATGGAATTTTTCTTTTAAGTACTTAAACATATTCTGATGTACACCATGTAATTTTTCAGGTATTCATTGATTTTTTAAAAGAGTTCAATTTGAAATTTATAACAAGTGTCGTCCACTCCCAGACTAAGCATGAAGTAAAATTTCGAGTTTAGAAAAGCCTGAAAATTTGGCTCGGGCGCGTAGCGAAGCGGAGCGACCGAGCCAAATTAGGCTTTTCTAAACTCGAAATTTTACTTCATGCGCCACGCGTATAATACATTGACAATATTGTGAAGTTCAAAATATATTGCTCATGTTTGATTTAATAAACTATGACGGTTTTTATTAAATCGAGTGTTGCGTGAATTTTCAGTTTAAGAAATATTTTTATAAATATGTTGGAAACAGTGATATTGTCATATATCATCAAAATGTGTTAATAATTGAGAATTATTCGCACAAATATTGAAAAATGATGGCATACCTTGTTAAATGATGAAAATCTAAAGCATCTAGAATTTAATTTAATAATTCAACATATAAAAAGTAGTTTGTTATTAATTATGTCTAAAAAATGCACACCCAACGATAAACAGTGAAGTAAGGAATAACAGTCTTTTTATGTGTAATAATCATTTCACGTAAACTCAAAAACATACAGTTATATAAAAAGTATAATAGATTTTCTAAAAATGTTCCCTTTTTATACTTTCTCGACCGATGAGAAGTTGGCCATAGATTTCCAGCCACGAATCCGACGCCTCCACCATTTATAAAACTATAATTTTACCAACGTATTACAACGAATACAATAAAATTTCATAGAAACAATTGATAGTTTAATTAAACGTAATGCTTAGATAGCTCTTACAACTTTTAAAAGTTATGATTTAGCATCTGGCATTAAAATTTGTAAATAGGCGACTCAATTATAAAATTACATTTCTGACGTTTTGCCAAATGACGAAAAAATAACGACCCTCATTAAATGTATAAAATACCAAATGAAATTGAGTGAATTCCAGGAAATATTCATAAACACATATTCAAATCATACAAATTATAAATAAACAAATGAATGTCTATGATGTGCATTATTTGGAAATGATTGCGTAAATTTTAAATAAACCGCATTTACGTAGTCTGTAATAAAAGTAATCACCCCCATTGAATGCATAAAATACCAAATTAAATTAAGTGAATATTAGAAAATTCTGACACACACATACATGTATAAACAAAACCATACTAATTGTTAATTTATGAAGTTATTTTCTGCCAAATTAAAGTTCAAATCATACAAATTATAAATTAACAAATAAATGTCTATAGTGTACATTATTTATGAATGATTGCGTGAATTTTAAATAAAGCGCATTTACATAGTCTGTAATTAAAATAATGACAAATGCATAAAATACCAAATGAAATTGAGTACATTTCAAACATTTTAAAAATGCTATTTGGGGAGGTTTAGAAACGATTTTAATAGCCACAAATGTCCTTAGTTGTGTTATTACCAATATAAAATAATAATTGGAGGACCATCTTTCTTTAATTTTTTTAACATGTTTTTCTAAAACGCCCACCTGAAGACATGACTTATTTTTCGAAAAATAAAAAGTTGGTGTTTGGGTCCTTTTAGAAATGATTTTGTTGGCCACAAATGGTCTCTATGGTATTAGTAACCATATTAAATAACAATTGGAGGACCATCTTTCTTCAATTTTTTTCAAACAATTTGTTTCCAAACCGCTCACCCGAAGACATGGCTAATTTTTCGAAAAATAAAAAGTTGGTGTTTGGGGCCTTTTAGAAATGATTTTGTTGACCACAAATGCTCTCTATAGTATTAGCAACAATATTAAATAACAATTGGAGGACCATCTTTCTTTAATTTTTTTTAAACAATTTTTTTCCAAACCACTCACCTGGAAACATGGCTAATTTTTCGAAAATCAGCTAACAAAGATGTAAATGTGAAAATTATTAGTCCTAATACAAGATAGAATTTATTTACTAATGGTTCTTAATAGTTTTTCGAAGCTACAATGTAGGGTTTGCAAAATGATTCCATGTTGAATCTGAATGTAAACTTTCAGTACTAAAAGCAGAAACTTTGAATATTTGCAACATTTTATTTTGCGAATTGGAAAATACTACACGCAACTGGTAGTAATTAAATCCTATCAAGCCCTCAGACAAAAAGTTTTGAGTTACAAGCCATTTTTGTCGGATTCCGCTGGCTTGATATTTCAAACTAGCGGAATCTACGAAAATGTATTAAAAGTGCAAATATATATTCCCAAAACAACAGTAGATGATGTAAAAAATGTTCTACAACTTAAACAATTCTCACAAACAACATGTGAACAGGTTCAATCAAAAATCCCGGAAGAATACTCCTCATTTAAGGTTGGAGTTCCCATTGATGATTTTCCAAGACTGAAAGAACCTGACACCTGGCCTAAAGGAGTTTGTATGACCCCTTTTTTATACTGGATCCACAGAAACCGCGAGGCGGAAAACAAGAAAAACCAACAAAAATGAACATTAATTCAAACTTTGATATGCTATTACTAAATATTAGGTCAATTAATTATAAGAAACTAAACCAAATTGAAATAGATTGTAATCATTTAAATCTTAAATTTATTTGCTTAACAGAAACTTGGATGAATTCAGATACCATAAATGAAGTACATTTAAATAATTTTGTTTTAGGTGCTAATTATTCTAGACAGGGACGTGGTGGAGGAGTCGCAATATGGCATAAATCTGACTTGTTAACAGCAGATCTTAATATTAATATTTACGGCATAGACAACGTAGTTGAAGTCTGTGGCTTAACTTGGATCTCTAAAAATAAAAAAAAAAACAACATCCGGATAATAATTTGTTACCGCCCCCCAGGCAGCAATTTTGAACTATTTCTAATGAAACTGCAACATATATTAGACGTAATATGTACAATAGACACTCCCCTGGTGCTTTGTGGAGATTTCAATCTAAACTCAAACCTACCATTGCAAGATTATGAGTCACTACAAAATTTGTTATTAACATACAATTTACCTAAAGTCAATATGGAAGATACTAGATGTTCAGGTACCTCTTCAACGTGTATTGACCACATATACAGCAACCTAAATTCCCGAAATACGTTAACAATAGACAACGTAATATCGGATCACAAATCCATATATTACAATTTTGAATTAAAATGCAATACTACCGAACCACGAGAACAACGCAGAAATTTTAATGATCACAATGTATATAATTTCATCTCAGATTTGCAATGCGAATCATGGAACGATGTTTATATTGGTAACAATCTGAACTCTAATTTTAAAACATTTCATAACATCTACACTTATTACTTTAATAAACATTTCCCTATATGTGCAAGAAAAGGGCGATCTGAGCAAACATGGATAAATTCTGAAATTAGAAATTCTAGTAAGAAAATGCATGATCTCTATTTATTACAAAAACAATATCCAGCACTAAAATCAAGCTATAAAGCTGACCATAAAAGGCATAATAAACTAATCACGAGAACCAAAAAATCCTTTTATCAAATCAAAATTATTAACTCAAAAAATTTGTCTAAAGATTCATGGCACATAATAAATGAAGTCTCGAATAGAAATTGTCACAAAAGTAGGAATAATATTATACTTAATCACACCAATCAACAGATCGAAGACCCCAACTCACTTGCCCACATGTTCAACTCATTTTTTAAAGACGAACCCCTAAAGATAGTTAAGGACCTCTCACAAACAAATAATGCGTTACACATTAAAACACAAGCTCATTCAATTTTCCTAAACCCATTCAATGAACAAGAACTTTTGCTTATTATAAATAAATTAAAAAACAAAAAAACGTGTGGATTTGATGAAATATCAAATATTCTATTAAAAAAATCATCTATGTTTATATTAGAACCTTTGGCACACTTAATTAACTTATCCCTGGAGCAAGGAGTTTTTCCTGAAATATTAAAGCAAACAGTTATCTGCCCTATTTATAAAAAGGGGGATCATAGAAATATTAATAACTATAGGCCTATAGCTCTAGTGTCACCGTTCTACAAGGTATTTGAACTGTGTATGTTGAACAGACTTAATCAGTACTTAAACATATCCATGACTCTGACAAACTCACAACATGGTTTCAGAAAATCATTTTCCACACAAACCGCACTACTGTCGTTTTACAATAACATCATAAGATATATTGAAAAAGGAGAATACCCCGTGGGACTATTCATTGATCTGAGTCGAGCGTTTGATTGTATAAACATTAATTTGCTTCTAGATAAACTAAATAGCTATGGTATTAGAGGTGTTGCCAGCAACTGGTTTAGGTAATATTTGGAAAGCAGAAAACAATCCGTAAAAATAACACATACAACTGAAAAAAATAGAACTGCATTCGTGTCATCGGCCGAAGTAATTAATATGGGTGTCCCACAGGGATCCATCTTGGGCCCCATATTGTTTATTCTCTATATGAATGACATAGTGGCCAATGTTCCCAAACCAGTTCACATGTATGCTGACGATACCTCAACCATAATAAGCGCAAAGGCAAACTCGGACCTGGAAAGCATTTCCGATAATATAATCAGTCAATTGTGCAACTGGTTTCAGAACAACCAACTTCAAATTAATAATTCAAAAACTGTATATATTAGATTCCATACAAAACAATGCAAACAAAATCTTAAACTAAATATTATGATGGACCAACATCTAGTATCTTCAGCCCGGAGTACTAAATTTTTGGGATTAACTATTGATGAAAATCTAGACTGGTCAGATCACTGTTCAAAACTAGCAACATCAATTTCGAAATCATGCTACAGCTTAAAAGTACTTAAAGAGTATCTCACTAAACGATAATTAAAAATGTTCTACATAGGTATAATCGAGTCCCGATTGCGATATGGTCTGTGTCTTTGGGGAGCGTCCTCATCGTGGAAGAAGGTATTCATATCACAGAAACGATGTATACGATCCATGGCTGGTATAGATCGCAAAACATCATGTAGACCATTTTTTATTAAATATGCTTTACTAACTTTACCATGTTTATTCATATACGAATTGAGTATATACATTTTTAAAAATAAGTCAGATTTTGCCATAGCGAAACACATCCATTCATATGAAACCCGATATAATGAAAGAATATATATACCACCATACAGATTAAATGTCACAAAACGATCACCTCCGGTGCTCGGTGCTACGGTATTTAATCACCTCCCAAAATCTGTTAGAGATGCACCATCGAAAACTTTGTTTAAAAAAATGCTCATGCAATTTCTTACCGAGAAAGCGTTTTACGATTTAAATGAATATTTCATCTATGTTAGTAATTAGCTGTAAATATTTGTTATCTGTGACTATGTCTTATATGTGCCTGTTACTGATTGTACATCAATGGACAATAAATTTTATTATTATTATTATTATTATTATTATATGCATACGAATGATTGCTGACTTATTTACTATCATTCATATATTGTATATGACTATTCATATATTGTATATACTTGCACTGTTAGCCAACTAGCAAAATCGGGGTAAAACGATTCAATTTTAAATTTTTTGAAATTGTTTTTACGGTAATAAATAGTAATTAATTCAGTGATTGTTTCTATAGCTTATTTGCTTAGATTAAATCAATTATTTAGGAATCACCCGCTGATTTGAATTCAAGCTAGCGGAATCGTCATATCTTTTTACTGGAAATCAGTAAAAAAATAATTTTTACGGTAATAAAAAGTAAAAAAATAGTTAAAAATTGTGTTATGTTTTTTTCTTGATTCCGCTTATTTTCACCCGCCTGCTTAAAAGAGGCGGATGAGGTTGGGAAATGTACTTGATTCTGAACCAAAGGATTATTTAGCGTGTAAAACAAGAACATAAAAATTACAAGCGCAAGCTTCTTACAGAGGGCTTTTGTAAATCTGATGTGTTTTTTTGAACAAATGAAAAGTACGTACGTACGTACTGTTTTGTAATCGAATAACAATTAAATTCTGTGTTATTTCAGCTTTACAATAAATATATTTTTGAGGTTGGGAAATTTACTTGATTTAGTTTTATTAGCTTACCTGAATTTTCGACGGTGTAGGCTTCGCAAAGGATGTACTTGGAGTATCCATCTTCTAAAATAATCATTAATATCCACTATAATTATTTGTTGTTAAGCTTAGCAGGGAATTACGGGTGTAAACAAACATTAAACATGGATGTTAACTATTCAGATTTAAAAAAAGAGAGTTACGTACGTACGTACGTACTGTTTTATAATCGAATAACAATTGAATTCTGTGTTGTTTTAGCTTAACAATAAATATATTTTTGAGGTTGGGAAATGTACTTGATTCTGAACCATAGGATTATTTAGCGTGTAAAATAAGAACATAAAAATTAGGAGCGCAAGCTTCTTAAAGAGGGCGTTTGTAAATCTGATGTGTTTTTTTGAACAAATGAAAAGTATGTACGTACGTACTGTTTTGTAATCGAATAACAATTGAATTCTGTGTTATTTTAGCTTTACAATAAATATATTTTTGAGGTTGGGAAATTTACTTGATTTAGTTTTATTAGCTTACCTGAATTTCCGGCGGTCTAGGCTTTGCAAAGGGTGTACTTGGAGTATCCATCTTCTAAAATAATCATTAATATCCACTATAATTATTTGTTGTTAAGCTTCGCAGGGAATTACGGGTGTAAACAAACATCAAACATGGATGTTAACTATTCAGATTTAAAAAAAGAGAGATACGTACGTACGTACTGTTTTATAATCGAATAACAATTGAATTGTGTGTTGTTTTGCTTTACAATAAATATATTTTTGAGGTTGGGAAATGTACTTGATTCTGAACCAAAGGATTATTTAGCGTGTAAAACGAGAACAAAAAATTAGGAGCGCAAGCTTCTTAAAGAGGGCTTTTGTAAATCTGATGCGTTTTTATGAACAAATGAAAAGTACGTACGTACGTACTGTTTTGGAATGGAATAACAATTGAATTCTGTATTATTTTAGCTTTACAATAATAGTTATTTATGTAATAAGTGTGTAAAATTGAGCTTTATGGCATGAGTTCAGATGATGTTTCGTGACGAGCCGAAGGCGAGTCACGAAACATCTGAACGAATGCCATAAAGCTTATTTTACACACGCATTACATACATAACTTTTTGCACGTCATACCGTAAACAAGTACAATATAGTATTTAAAAATAAGGTTTATTTTGACTTTAAATTTTAATGGGAATTATTTGTTATTATTAACAGTTAAGTTTATAGTAAAATGGGAGCAATTTTGTATATTGACTCCTGAAGCTGTAAGTGCTGGTAACATAACATTTTGGGAATCGGCATTTGCTTCTGATATATTATTTGCAATATTCACATCTTCACGGTTTTGGCATTCCTTAATAGAACTACTATGTGCGATTATAGTGCTTTCTTTTGCCTTATTGGGTTCTATATATTCTATATTATCATTTGTAGTCAAATTTTCTATTCTGGGTTCTACATAATTACTTGAACTTGGACCTGCTACAGATGGATTTTTCATAATTGCGACCGCTGTTTTGATTTTATTATTAAGGGAATTATCAATGTAGCCTTCGGCTACAGCGGACGATTTCCATCCACCATGTTTCTTAATTTGTACTAAGTTAGCTCCAGTATTGGCCAATAATGTTGCAGATGAGCGTCGAAAACAATGACCCGTGAAAAGATGTGGATTTTCTAAATGTAAATATTTCGCAATAATAGAAGGAAAGCTTCCAAACGTGTTAATGCCAACTACTTGATTGGTGCATCGTCCGTTTGCATATTTTATAAAGAATTTTCTATCTGCCGCACTTTTATTGGTCCGTAATCTTGAATACTTTTGGTAAAAAGAGATATAATCTATATTAGATTCATTATCGTTGACAATAGTAGAGGTTCTTGGATTGTGAGTTTTCGTATCAGGAATGCTAATAATTAACATATTGTCAATTTCTTTTATATCCTCTTTCTTGATATTGTACAATTCGTGTCTGCGGCATGCCCCGAAAATCCCAAATATTAATGCCACCTGAAATGCCCATTTCAATATATTGTTAAAATGGTTTAATTAAAAATAACCAACCTTAATCATAAGAAAACTGTCATCTGGGGCTTCCTTCAAAAATGCCAATATTTCGGATTTCGGGGGGGGTTTTAGATTTTTTTGCCTTAAATCCTACGCCATTCTGTTTGATGAAAGCTATTAATTTGCTATATTTTCCAATTTGCACATTATGTTTTGTAGCGAGGGTGCATTTTAACATTGAAAATATAGGCCAAATGCTAAAGGGCTTATATTTTCTGCAAAGATCGGCAAAATATGCTAATAAAGTATTCTCTGAATACCTTCTAATGGTTCTAGATTCACACCACTTGATAAACTCCTGGTAGCGTTTTTCATATATTACCCTTGAATTTTTCGGTAGTAGTTCTAAACTCGCTATCTTTGCTTCCTTTACTACATCTGGTGGTGTGCAGCTTTCCGCGTCGGATGTATCATCCACTTCCATGATGAACTACTATCGATGTACTCGTGTCGCGAAAATTTGATTGATTGTTCTGACAGCAGGTATTTCGATGACAGCGTATCATGAAATTCCTTTATGCATTCGATACCACTTTTATTGTTGGATACAAATAAACAATGTAACATTTGCTAAATGCCACCTTTTGACATTGATTAGAGTTTGTAAAGTGTCAACTTTTAAGATGAACGTGCAAAAATATATTTTTGAGGTTACAAATTTACTTGATTTAGTTTTATTAGCTTACCTGAATTTTCGGCGGTGTAGGCTTCGCAAAGGATGTACTTGGAGTATCCATCTTTAAAAATAATCATTAATATCCACTATAATTATTTGTTGTTAAGCTTAGCAGGGAATTACGGGTGTAAACAAACATCAAACATGGATGTTAACTATTCAGATTTAAAAAAAAGAGAGTTACGTACGTACGTACTGTTTTATAATTGAATAACAATTGAATTCTGTGTTGTTTTGCTTTACAAAAAATATATTTTTGAGGGGAAATGTACTTGATTCCGAACCAAAGGATTATTTAGCGTGTAAAACAAGAACATAAAAATTAGGAGCGCAAGCTTCTTAAAGAGGGCTTTTGTAAATCTGATGCGTTTTTATGAACAAATGAAAAGTACGTACGTACGTATTGTTTTGTAATCGAATAACAATTGAATTCTGTGTTATTTTAGCTTTACAATAAATATATTTTTGAGGTTGGGAAATTTACTTGATTTAGTTTTATTAGCTTACCTGAATTTTCGGCGGTGTAGGCTTCGCAAAGGATGTACTTGGAGTATTCATCTTTAAAAATAATCATTAATATCCACTATAATTATTTGTTGTTAAGCTTAGCAGGGAATTACGGGTGTAAACAAACATCAAACATGGATTTTAACTATTCAGATTTAAAAAAAAGAGAGTTACGTACGTATGTACTGTTTTATAATCGAATAACAATTGAATTCTGTGTTGTTTTGCTTTACAATAAATATATTTTTGAGGGGAAATGTACTTGATTCTGAACCAAAGGATTATTTAGCGTGTAAAACGAGAACAAAAAATTAGGAGCGCAAGCTTCTTAAAGAGGGCTTTTGTAAATCTGATTGTAATCGAATAACAATTAAATTCTGTGTTATTTCAGCTTGACAATAAATATATTTTTGAGGTTGGGAAATTTACTTGATTTAGTTTTATTAGCTTACCTGAATTTCCCGCGGTGTAGGCTTCGCAAAGGATGTACTTGGAGTATCCATCTTTAAAAATAATCATTAATATCCACTATAATTATTTGTTGTTAAGCTTAGCAGGGAATTACGGGTGTAAACAAACATCAAACATGGATGTTAACTATTTTTTTTTTTTTAATTCTGTGTTGTTTTGCTTTATAATAAATATATTTTTGAGGTTGGGAAATGTACTTGATTCTGAACCAAAACAAGAACATAAAAATTTGGAGCACAAGCTTCTTAAAGAGGGCCTTTGTAAATCTGATGTTTTTTTGATCAAATGAAAAGTACGTACGTACGTACTGTTTTGTAATCGAATAACAATTGAATTCTGTGTTATTTTAGCTTTACAATAAATTTATTTTTGAGGTTGGGAAATTTACTTGATTCAGTTTTATTAGCTTACCTGTATTTCCGACGGTGTAGGCTTCGCAAAGGATGTACTTGGAGTATCCATCTTCAAAAATGATCATTAATATCCACTATAATTATTTGTTGTTTAGCTTAGCAGGGAATTACGGATGTAAACAAACATCAAACATGCATGTTAACTATTCAGATTTATAAAAAGAGAGTTACGTACGTACGTACTGTTTTATAATCGAATAACAATTGAATTCTGTGTTGTTTTGCTTTACAATAACTATATTTTTGAGGTTGGGAAATGTACTTGATTCTGAACCAAAGGATGAGGTTGGGAAATGTACTTGATTCTGAACCAAAGGATTATTTAGCGTGTAAAACAAGAACATAAAAATTAGGAGCGCAAGCTTCTTAAATAGGGCTTTTGTAAATCTGATGTGTTTTTTTGAACAAATGAAAAGTACGTACGTACGTACTGTTTTGTAATTGAATTCTGTGTTATTTTAGCTTTACAATAAATTTATTTTTGAGGTTGGGAAATTTACTTGATTCAGTTTTATTAGCTTACCTGAATTTCCGACGGTGTAGGCTTCGCAAAGGATGTACTAGGAGTATCCATCTTTAAAAATAATCATTAAAATCCACTATAATTATTTGTTGTTAAGCTTAGCAGGGAATTACGGATGTAAACAAACATCAAACATGGATGTTAACTATTCAGATTTAAAAAAAGAGAGTTACGTACGTACGTACTGTTTTATAATCGAATAACAATTGAATTCTGTGTTGGGTTGGGAAATGTACTTGATTCTGAACCAAAGGATTATTTAGCGTGTAAAACAAGAACATAAAAATTTGGAGCGCAAGCTTCTTAAAGAGGGCTTTTGTAAATCGGATGTGTTTTTTTGAGCAAATGAAAAGTACGTACGTACGTACTGTTTTGTAATCGAATAACAATTGAATTCTGTGTTATTTTAGCTTTAGAATAAATATATTTTTGAGGTTGGGAAATTTACTTGATTTAGTTTTATTAGCTTACCTGAATTTTCGGCGGTGTAGGCTTCGCAAAGGATGTACCTGGAGTATCCATCTTCAAAAAGGATTATTAATATCCACTACAACTATTTGTTGTTAAGCTTAGCAGGGAATTACGGATGTAAACAAACATCAAACATGGATGTTAACTATTCAGATTTAAAAAAAGAGAGTTTGCAGTAGAGCCAACAAATAAACTTTTCGAAAGGAAGAAATTGCGATAAAAAAATGTCAGTGCCAACTTAAAATATTAAGACAGCAGCATTTTTTGATCGAGAGAATTTTCGATGTGAAACTTTAGCGCTAGTTTAAATTATTCAGGGCACCAAACACGTTAAAGTGTGTCGGGGATGGCCTCTTCGTGGGGTTGGAAATTAGACGGACTGCATTTGTTTAAAACTTTAATAATCGCTAACAACAATTTCCGATAACGTAACATAACCTTCTTGTCTTCTATAATTCTCTATGATTCAACAACCTGAACATAGCTCTCCTAAAATCTCATAAGTCGAGCCAACATGAAATACATTTCCTCTCCGCGGCGTTAGATGGCGCGCGCAAGCGGGTAATTCAAAAATCTCGCCTACAAAAGTGGGCCGGTATTCCTGAAATTTATCGCACGATCGGTCGCCCGCCAAATGTCAAGTTCACATGGTAAATCTAAATGACTGAATCGTATGACCAATTTCGAGAACACAGGCTCAGGTTCGACTCTAGATGCCAGATTTAAAAAAAAGAGTTTGCAGTAGAGCCAACAAATAAACTTTTCGAAAAATAGAAATTACGATAAAAAAATGTCAGTGCCAACTTAAAGTATTAAGTTGGCAGCATTTTTTGACTAAGAGAATTTTCGATGTGAAACTTTAGCGCTAGCTTAAATTATTTATTGCGGGGTTAACTGTTCAGATTTAAAACAGAGAGTTTGCAGTAGAGCCAACAAATAAACTTTTCGAAAGAAATAAATTACCATGAAAAAAATGTCAGTGCCAACTTAAAATATTAAGATGGCAGCATTTTTTGATCGGAAGAATGTTCGATGTGAAACTTTAGCGCTAGCTTAAATTATTCAGGGCACCAAACACGTTAAAGTGGGCCGGTATTCCTGAAATTGATCGCACGATCAGTCGCCCGCTAAATGTCAAGTTCACATGTTCCCTATCTAAATGACTGAATTGTACTCCCAATTTCGAAAATACAGGCCCTGGTTCCACTCTAGATGTTAACTGTGTAGATTTAAAAAAGAGAGTTTGCAGGAAAGCCAACAAATAAACTTTTCGAAAAGAAGAAATTACGATGAAAAAATGTCAGTGCCAACTTAAAATATTAAGATGGTAGCATTTTTCGACCGAGAGAATTTTCGATGTGAAACTTTAGCGCTAGTTTATATTATTCAGGGCACCAAATACGTTAAAGTGGGCCGGTATTCCTGAAATTGATCGCACGATCAGTCGCCCGCCAAATGTCAAGTTCACATGTTCCCTATCTAAATGACTGAATTGTACTCCCAATTTCGAAAATACAGGCCCTGGTTCGACTTTAGATGTTAACTGTTCAGATTTAAAAAAAGAGAGTTTGCAGGAAAGCTAACAAATAAACTTTTCGAAAAGAAGAAATTACGATGAAAAAATGTCAGTGCCAACTTAAAATATTAAGATGGCAGCGTTTTTCGACCGAGAGAATTTTCGATGTGAAACTTTAGCGCTAGTTTAAATTATTCAGGGCACCAAATACGTTGAAGTGGGCCGGTATTCCTGAAATTGATCGCACGATCAGTCGCCCGCCAAATGTCAAGTTCACATGTTCCCTATCTAAATGACTGAATTGTACTCCCAATTTCGAAAATACAGGCCCTGGTTCGACTTTAGATGTTAACTGTTCAGATTTAAAAAAAGAGAGTTTGCAGGAAAGCCAACAAATAAACTTTTCGAAAAGAAGAAATTACGATGAAAAAATGTCAGTGCCAACTTAAAATATTAAGATGGCAGCGTTTTTCGACCGAGAGAATTTTCGATGTGAAACTTTAGCGCTAGCTTAAATTATTCAGGGCACCAAATACGTTGAAGTGGGCCGGTATTCCTGAAATTGATCGCACGATCAGTCGCCCGCCAAATGTCAAGTTCACATGTTCCCTATCTAAATGACTGAATTGTACTCCCAATTTCGAAAATACAGGCCCTGGTTCGACTCTAGATGTTAACTGTTCAGATTAAAAAAAAAGAGTTTGCAGGAAAGCCAACAAATAAGCTTTTCGAAAGGAAGAAATACCATGAAAAGATGTCAGTGCCAACTTAAAATATTAAGATGGCACCCCACTTACGCCACTTGTTAATCTTAATGATGTTTTCCGCTAATAACCTTTACTTGTTCGTACCAACACTAGTTAATCCGCCCCTCCCCATTTTGTATATATATATTGTGTAATTTCATTTTTCTCTTCAGTATCAAACCATTGATAATGGTCACATGGTGACCGAAATGTACATCTGGTATAAAATAAACTTGTGAAGAAAGGAGAAAAAGTGTTTTATTTCAAGTTATTATCATCCATACGTAACTCACCCAAACTCATTTAAGATGGCAGCATTTTTCGACTGAGAGAATTTTCGATGTGAAACTTTAGCGCTAGTTTAAATATTCACGGCACCAAACACGTTAAAGTGGATTGGTATTTTTAAAATTGATCGCACGATCGGTCGCCCGCCAAATTTCAAGCTGACATGTTAAATCCCTATCTAAATGACTGAATCTTACGACCAATTTCGAAAATACAGGCCCTGGTTCAACTCTGAACTTGAGTTCAAAGTGACATTAGAACAATATGAACTGTCATCTTGAACTTCAGCTTAGCTTGTGCTTTATCTTGGTTAGGGTTCGGGACGTTTAGGAGCGTGTGACTCTTACAACAACTAGTGGAGAACTGCTTTATTATACCGGGCTTTCATTAATTCCCGAACCCCACGTGACCAAAAATAATAGGCAACCAAATGTACAAGGTGGTATGGCTCACACAAAAATTCCCTAGATTTAAAAATATTTATTCGCCGGCGTATTTTTATGACGACTGAAAATATTATATTTAAAATGATTAAAAAATAGGCTCATCTTCAAAAATGTAACTAATTTTTATTAATTTTCGCAGTATTTGCTTATCCTAGGAAATTGACTCTGCAAAATAAATAGAAATAAAACTCAATGTTTCAGAATAATTAAACAATTTTTGCTTACCTGAAAATTCCGGGCGAATCTTGTAAGATCTCAAAGGTTGGTTTAACGATGCACCGCGCATAAACGTTTATGTCAAATTTGACTTTAGTAACGTTTGGTTACTTTTTTCAAAGCCTCCAACGTACAAATACAATAATTTACGCGGCAATTTTAAATTTAGTCACGTGGGGTTCGGGATTAATGAAAGCCCGGTACATAACGAATACAATATGGCAGTTGCCAGGTTGTAGATAGGCAACCCAATATACACAACTATTAAATATACAATTCATAGTTAATTCATATAACAGTTTAAACCTGAGTTCAGTATTTTTGGTGCAACTGGGCCTTAGTCCGTTGTTTTTTTTAACAATTTCAATTTGAAGCTTTAAGCGAGTGTTTTCCACTCCCAGACTAAGCATGAAGTAAAATTTCGAGTTTAGAAAAGCCCCGTGAAAATTTGTCGAGGGTCGCGCAGCGACCCGAGACAAATTTTCTGGGCTTTTCTAAACTCGAAATTTTACTTCATGCGCCACGCGTATTAAACACTGATTTCAAGTGAGGTTCAAATATACATAAATTCAAAGTGACATTAGAACAATAGGAACTGTCATCTTGAACTTGAGTTTAGCTTGAACCTGAGTTCAGTATTGCATGTGTAACTGGGCCTAAGTCGATGTAAAAATGTTAGAGCCAACTTGAAATATTAGAACTGGCGACTTTTCGAAGTAAAAATATTAACACCAACTTAACATATTAAATTGGTAGCACTTTTTGAATTGAAGATTTTTTGATGTAAAAATATAAATAACTGCAAATATTGCATTAGTTACATTTAGCGTTTTTTGATTTAATGTCAAATTTGCCAATTTTAAATATTAGAACTGGCGACTTTTCGAAGTAAAAATATTAACACCAACTTGACGTATTAAATTGGCAGCACTTTTTGAATTGGAGATTTTTTGATGTAAAAATATAAAAAACTGCTAATATTGCATTAGTCGCAGTTAGCGTTTTTTGATTTAATGTCAAATTTGCCAATTTTAAATATTAGAACTGGCGACTTTTCGAAGTAAACATATTAACACCAACTTAACGTATTAAATTGGCAGCACTTTTTGAATTGGAGATTTTTTTATGTAAAAAGATAAATAACTGCAAATATTGCATTGGTCACAGTTAGTGTTTTTTGATTTAATGTACTTGAGTGTTAGAGCCAACTTGAAATATTAGAACTGGCGACTTTTCGAAGTAAAAATATTAACACCAACTTGACGTATTTAATTGGCAGCACTTTTTGAATTGGAGATTTTTTGATGTAAAAATATAAAAAAACTGCAAATATTGCATTAGTCGCAGTTAGCGTTTTTTGATTTAAAGTCAAATTTGCCAATTTAAAATGTTAGAACTGGCGACTTTTCGAAGTAAAAATGTTAACACCAACTTGACGTATTAAATTGGCACTCCTTTTTGAATTTGAGATTTTTTGATGTAACCTGCGACTTTTCGAAGTAAAAATATTAACACCAACTTAACGTATTAAATTGGCAGCACTTTTTGAATTGGAGATTTTTTTATGTAAAAAGATAAATAACTGCAAATATTGCATTGGTCACAGTTAGTGTTTTTTGATTTAATGTACTTGAGTGTTAGAGCCAACTTGAAATATTAGAACTGGCGACTTTTCGAAGTAAAAATATTAACACCAACTTGACGTATTTAATTGGCAGCACTTTTTGAATTGGAGATTTTTTGATGTAAAAATATAAAAAAACTGCAAATATTGCATTAGTCGCAGTTAGCGTTTTTTGATTTAAAGTCAAATTTGCCAATTTAAAATTTTAGAACTGGCGACTTTTCGAAGTAAAAATATTAACACCAACTTGACGTATTAAATTGGCACTCCTTTTTGAATTTGAGATTTTTTGATGTAACCTGCGACTTTTCGAAGTAAAAATATTAACACCAACTTAACGTATTAAATTGGCAGCACTTTTTGAATTGGAGATTTTTTTATGTAAAAAGATAAATAACTGCAAATATTGCATTGGTCACAGTTAGTGTTTTTTGATTTAATGTACTTGAGTGTTAGAGCCAACTTGAAATATTAGAACTGGCGACTTTTCGAAGTAAAAATATTAACACCAACTTGACGTATTTAATTGGCAGCACTTTTTGAATTGGAGATTTTTTGATGTAAAAATATAAAAAGCTGCAAATATTGCATTAGTCGCAGTTAGCGTTTTTTGATTTAAAGTCAAATTTGCCAATTTAAAATATTAGAACTGGCGACTTTTCGAAGTAAAAATATTAACACCAACTTGACGTATTAAATTGCCACTCCTTTTTGAATTTCAGATTTTTTGATGTAAAAATATATATAACTGCAAATATTGCGTTGGTCGCAGTTAGTGTTTTTTGATTTAATGTACTTGAGTGTTAGAGCCAACTTGAAATATTAGAACTGGCGACTTTTCGAAGTAAAAATATTAATACCAACTTAACGTATTAAATTGGCAGCACTTTTTAAATTGGAGATTTTTTGATGTAAAAATATAAATAACTGCAACTATTGCATTGGTCACAGTTAGTGTTTTTTAATTTATTGTACTTGAGTGTTTTTAACACGAATATAAATAATTTCCTAGTTGATTTATGCTACTTTTAGTAATCAGCTTCTTTTGTCTAACATTTGACTACAGTGGTGATGACGTCTTCGACGCCATTTTGTTAAAGTACGAAGTAATCGCTTCAACATTTCTGCCGTTCTCACTAGTTTAACCCGCGTAAACCGCGTTTGTAAACATAAATCCGTCTTAAATTAGTTAAACAATTGTGTTTCTATCCGTCGCGAGAGTTTTTTTAAAGTGGAACAAACGTTAACACCGTGAACACTCCATCCAAACGGAAGAGTTCATTTTTTGTGCAAAGAGCGTGCTTCTTTGTAACTTAGGCGAAAGGGTAAACTGTGTGAGTATTATTTATTGTTGAACGATTGTTTATATTCGTGTTAAAGTGGATTAACCCAATTACACATTCAAATCATAATACAGGCGCGGATCACTCTCACTCTCACTCACTCTCAGACACGCATCCAGACTTTTTTCTCCGGACCGGGGGGGGGGGGGGGGGGGGGGAGGGTGTCTTTAAAAGTATTAAAAGTATATTGGGCAGGCGAGTTTCTACTGTAATGTTTTATACTGAGGGATCTTGTTCCAAAATAATTGAACAAGAATAACATATTCCAACAAAAATCATATATTACAATACTTTTTCCAATACAATACTTTTTACAATTATGAACTATAATCACAATGTATCACATATGTCAATATGTTGCATCCGCTTTAGTCAAGTCAGAGCACTAATTCGAAACGAGTGCGTTTGCCCTTCGCGAATCGGGTAATCACAGAATCAATGTTAATATCGATATCTTGGTGGATGTGCAACAACGCAAGACCAGTCAGCCTTTCGTTAGTCATGGTTGACCTAAGCCACGTTTTCAGACGACGAAGGGTTGAAAAGGAGCGCTCTGCCGTGGCTACACTGACTGGTAGAGTAACTAAGATAGTAAGTGGGATATTGATCCAGGGATACAAATGCTTGTCGCACGAATCGATCATCTGGGGAAGCGAATCGGGAATGACGTCATTGTTATCGATGCAACGCTTCCACTTAGTCACCCACAACTGAAATTCAGCAACGACTGCAGAGCTAGGACCAGGTAGAAGCTGCTGGTACGTGTCTGCCATCTCACACACAGTTGTTAAATCTTCCTCTGAGTACGACGTTCTGGGCAGAAAAACTCTTAACTGAAACAAATTCAGCACATCCGCAGAAAGTCGATCTTCCAAATCGTTCACAATATTATCCAACAGAGGAATATATATTGCTTGTCTGAAATAGTCCTCCGTAGTCTGGTTTAGGATGTTGTTGTCGCGGTGCATTTGTCGAGCAGCAATTCGAGGAACCTTAATCTCCAGACCAAGTTGTTCAGCAACGGTTTGAGCTTTCTCAAACAATTTTAGGAAAGCAGTCTCAGCGTCAAGGCGTTTGTTCTCGAGTACCGCTATGGTGTCCTTGAGTATATCTGATGCTTTCTTCAAATCCAGGGATGGCGTTTGCAGAATCCGACTCAGCGACACAGTTGTACCTGAAAAATGAAGTAATGAAGAAAAATGAATAATGAGACAATAGAAGCATATATTCTACTAATTTTACAAGTCAATATTCTGCATTTAGGAGTGACAAAAATGAATGTTATAGTAGTAAATACATGTACTAATAAAAGTAAAATTAATAACGGTGATAACGGAAGAACAATGTTCAAGAATATTATTATGTGAGTATTCTAATTACCTAGTACATCATTTAGGCAGGCAGCGGATATGATGAACTCCGGACTGGCTAAAGCGTGACGAAGGCATTGGGTATCAGATGCAGTCTTAGGGTCACTCCACGTGGAAATCTCGTTGAGAGCGTCGCAGATCTTCACCAACATCGGTCCTTGAAACTGCAAGTGTCCGTCGTGCTTTTCCACCCAACGAGTCTCGCAAAGACCCTGCAGGGAATTTCCACCCAGTAGTCTTCGAAAAACTTCGTGTCGTTTTGCTGAAGCATTTGCAAAAGCCACAATTTTTCGCATCGTTGCTGAAGCATTACGACACAACGCCACCTTGGAGGACGTCGACAGGGAATTGTTCAACACGTGATTGCTGCAAGGACAACATTTGGCCAGAGTTGCGACTTTCGTAAGCTCCTGGACAGCACCTTTTGCATCCGAGGCCATAACCGAACAACTGTCCGTTCCGATGCCAACGCATTTAGTTAGATCGAGGTCGAATCATTTGCAGAGATCTTCCACGATGTGAGCCAACGCCACCCCTGTTAATCGCCGCTCACCATCTACATCCTCGGGACGGATCGCATCGTAGGCATCGCAAAATGCAATGAAGTCGCCTTTGTGGAAAATAGCGAAAAGAGAGACTGAGCTGTTCCGTGTGAGACAAGTCCGTGGTTTCGTCAAACATAACGGGGAAGACCGATGCTGCTTTCACTCGTTCCAAAACTGCTTGCTGGATTTCCTCTTTGCAGGCGTCGATAAGGGAATTCTGAGTCGTCTTACTGATGTAAGTTGCGTTTGCAGATGCATTTTCCAGGTGATGATGAAGAACTGCATCACCAGCTTCCACTCGAAACCGAAGAAGTGCTCTGAAGTTACCGTCGTTGATCACAGAGTCGTCCGGTTTGGTGCTGTCGACGTACAAACTCCCATCGTCACTATGTCCGCGCAAAGGAATATTCTGACGGCCGGAAAAATGATGGTGTTCACGATGGGTCGTAGGCGTTCTCGATTCTCTTGGACTTGCAGCTCCCGCTGGGTCGATATCTGGTTGATCACTTCAAGAGTCGGTTGGTGATAGGTTTTTAGGAAAAGTTTTCCAGCTTCCACAGCCGAACGGTGGTACTAATTTTTCTGGTGGCTCTCAAGATCGCCTTTCTCTCCAAGGAGGTTATCAAAAACCGTCAGAGGTACTTTTACCAAACGCTTGAGAGGGCAAGATTTCTGATAACTGCCAGTCGGAGTTGAGATGAACAGCGCGCAATATTTGCAGTACAGTCCACGGTCTTTGTGCGACAAAACAAGCCAATGATACTTAAATAAAACACTGTTTATCACTTTGTTTGTATAACAATTGGTTTATTTGGTGACTATAGTTTCGATACTACACGTATCATTATCAAACCGTTAGTAACAAAAAAACTACAAAGGAACATTGATACGTGTAGTATCGAAACTATAGTCACCAAATAAACCAATTGTTATACAAACAAAGTGATAAACAGTGTTTTATTTATGTTCAACAATGTATAACGAAGTAGAAGCCTCTATAATCAGTCAATGATACTTGTCCAAGTGCGACCTCTGCGCGTACTTCTTCCTTTCCTTTCCGTTCTTTGTGACTGTGTTGTGCCTTCGTATGATGGCGGCGGTGTCCAAGGATTTTCGAGTAGTTTAGCCTTTTCGAAGTCAGAGATGTCGTTCTGGCCTATGTAGAAGCCGATGTCAGATCCATATTTACTGTCGCCAGCAGAAACGGCACTCTAAAAAAAAATTCTTCATTTGTAGTTGTTTCTAACAATTGTGTCTTTCATTAATAAGTTTCAAAACGTCTTGAAAATAAGACACCGCGCGTCTTATTTAAGACGCATTCTGGTCAAGTCGACGTTTAGTGTTTAAATTAAGCCGCCAAATGTATTAATGTAAGACAGATGAGTTTGCACATATCTTGCAGCGCAGTTAACTTTTCTCGTACCTCTTCCTTCTGCGGCTCTACCTCTTCATCCTTACTCGAATCATCGAATGAAGATACAGAAGGCTTCGGCGATGGTGGTTCAGGTCCAGCTGAAGAGTCGAGTTTGGGCTTCTTACTGAAGAAACTATCTATTGGTCTAGATCCCGTTTGACGTTTCTGAAGAATTATAAATACATATATAATATCACATTAACCATTCGTGCGGAGTAATTTGAATTAATATAAAATATTTTAATCAATTTAATCATAAATATTGGCATATGTATCAGTACATTCAAAGAAAACTTTATTTATACAAGTAAAATTTCATTTTGAAGAAATTTAAAGTATCTATATTTATTTAGTATATATTTTTTTAATATTCTCGAATTTAATTTTTCATTTTTATAGGATATTCACACATGGTTTTTAAAATAACGATACAAATATCCACAACGCACTAAGCTATGCAAATTGCATAAACTTCGTCAATGAAAGAGATAACAAATAAATACAGATTACTACAAAGTTTCGTAAATTTTCAGTGGTTGAATCAAGCATTTTTAGGTTAGACAATCAATGGGTTTGATATCGGTTCCGGTATTGCAACAAACAGATTCCGACATAAGAGAGAAAACAAATAAATACAAATTACTACAAAATTTAAGGAATTTTCAGTGGTTGAATTAAGCATTTTTAGGTTAAACAATTAGTGGGTTTGATATCGGTTCCGGTATTGCAACAAACGGATTCCGACAAACTAAACATTTGAAAACGGTATCGCTGTTTATTATATACATACCATGATTGTTGTTGGGTTTCGCTAGATTTATTCCCTGCATTTGTCGGTTGTGGCTCTCAAGCTGAATTCACATGTTGCAAGGAGCACTGTTCCACCGTTCCCGCGTTCAATTAGTGATTTATTTTCACACCAAGTTGGTAGCACTGTCGCGCGACGTTTAAAATGATGTCAAACATCTGCTGCCACAGACTTTGTGTCTTTAAGTTGTAAAATCATGAGCAAAAAACAGTTTAATAAAAAATAATCCTTCAAGTTGTAATGATTTTCAATAAGCCAATTTCGTTAAACGTTGCCCGGCGTATTTTCTCATTTCAAAAACGACGGCAAACTTCTTCTATTTTACTTACACTTCAAAATATGGTTTTGGTTTTTAAAAAAACGTTTAAACAAATTAGAAAGTCGAACTGTTTTCTTGAAATTTTTTACTTTTGCTTAGATATTTTTAAAATTGACAAAAGTTTGCCTTAAACACATACGATATTGTTTAAATCAAATTCCTTGTTATAATCAAAATAAATTGGCTCACAGATGTAGTTACAGATGTAGTGCTGACTTTACAATTTTTTGTCGTTTACCATACCAGCTTTTACTAGTAAAAAATTTTTTTGCTGTTCATCATTGGGGGGGTGGGGGGGGGGGTCATGACCCCTGTGACCCCCCCCCTGGATCCGCGTCTGTCATAATACCGCAATCTGTCATGATTTATCTGTCTAATTATTATGAAACAAAACCGACTATTAAAACTTACCCGCATTTGATAAATATATACAGGGAGTTTTTTATTTCGGTATACAAATCCCTGTACATCCGATAAAAAAAGGCATTGGAACAGTCCCACTGAGCAAAAAACAAACAAATAACGTTATATCAACATTGTAGCAACATCGCGAAATCGCGTTCCTAATTTTATTTTTGTCTGCAGTATCTATAAAAAATATTGAAAAACTAAATCAGTCACATTGTAGATAACTCCTTTGCAAAGATATGTGATTTTTTTCATTTATTTATTTGGTTAAATATAGTCAGGGCCGCCGAGAGGACTTTTGGGGCCCGGGGATATACTTCTTGTGGGGGCCCCTGCCAAGAGCGTGAAAAAAAAAAATCTTCTCGGACTTTGGGCTATTTATAAATAAAGCGGGAAACCGAAAAATATCCTAATTGTTATTGGAACAATGTATTCATCAATAATTCTCTTACAAAAATGAAAACGTTTACAACTAAAATTACAAAAAAAAAGTACAAAAAACAAATTATTTTTTAGAATGTTGCTTTCCGAACCTTGCGCCTAGCAAACAAATTAATTGCGTCTTGAAAATCAATTTTCTTAGCCATTTTAGATTTAATCGACAACATTCCTAAATCATTCAATCGGTGTTGTGACATTGTGGATCTCAAAACATCTTTTATCCTTTTTAAAACACTAAAGGATCGTTCTGCTTCAGCAACGGTTACAGGGATCGTACAAAATAATCTTATTGCTATTATTATGTTGGGAAACAATACATCCAGTTTCATTTTTTTAATGATGTTTAGTAACACAATGGGCGAGAGAGATTTGTTTTGTATATTGGCATCATAAATTGATTTTAAATGGAGTATTTCTTCACCAAGATTATGGTCAATATCATTTTCATATACTTTTTGTAATTTTTCGGACTTCTTTTGTATTTCTTCATCATTAAGGTTATGAAATAACCATAATACATTGAATAACGAATCAATTTCTTTAGCCGCATTAAATCTTCTTGCAATATTTCCAATAATACAATCTAAGAAAACATTGAAAACATTTGTTCTGAATTCGTCACTTGGTGTCATTTCTAATTCGTTCCCCCATTTTTTCCTTTTACTACGTTTTGTTTCAAAATCTGTATTTATCTCTAAAGATGAACCAAACAATTTACATTCATTGAAGAGAGTTTCCCAACTATCTCTTATTGTTTGTAATTCATCAAGAAGACTTGACAAATTCGCTACTTCTACATCAATTGTCGCATCACGAGCTTGTAAAACAATATTTCTATAATTTACAGCTTGAAGGACTTTGTACCAAATTTTAGCCATTACTAAGAATTCAAACGATTCCATATATTTTTTTATTCCGTTCAGATCTGAACGAATTTCCCATGTTAAGTTTAATTCTAGAACATAATCTATGGCACTTTTAATTGCAGGAATATTTTCAGCAATTGGTTTAATACATTCAATTCTAGCAGACCAACGTGTGTTTGACATAGAGTGCAATGAACGTCCAGTATTATTTTTTAATATTTCCCATCTTTGAGGGCTACTGCTAAAATAATTGTATAATTTTTGTACCGTACCAAAAAACGTTACAACCTCATGACAAGATTCTGCTGCATGAACACCACACAAATTTAAACTATGACATGCACAAGGGGAAAATATTGCCAGTGGATTGATTTGCAAAATACGAGCTTGAGCACCTTTATATGAGCTACTCATATTGGATCCATTATCGTACCCTTGTGCACGACATTCGCTTATAGGAATATTATATTTTCCAAGCGTTTCGAGAATTAAATTTGCAATATCTTCTCCAGTCTTCTTATTGCAGTTTAAAAATGCAAGAAATCTTTCCTTAATTTCGTATTCATCTGAATGATTATTTACAGAGACGTATCATAAAATAAATGTAGTTTGTTCTATATGGGCGGAATCGGGAGTTGCATCTACAATTACAGAATAATATTTTACAGTTTCTCTTTCCCTCAAAATGCAAGTTCTCAAATAATCGGCACAGCATGATATGAATTCATTTTGAATGTCTGCCGATAAATAATGTACTTGCAATCTCTGTTTCTCGATTTGTGATTGTTTCACCATTTTTAAATGTGCTTCCAAAAGTGGATCATAACGACTGACAAGTTCTAATATTCCGAGAAAATTTCCATTGTTTGAATCTCCAATCAAATGTGAACTGCCCCTGAAAGCCAAACCTCGTTCAGCCAAAAATAAAGTTACATCGAAGAATCGTTTTAATAAATCTGTCCATTTTTGTATCTCATTTCGTATTCGTTGTACTAAAAGGCAATCAATTGTTTTATTTTTACTAATATTAATTTCTACAGTTCGCCACTGGATATAACAAGATTTATGGTGGGTTGATTTATCATGCTCAGGTATTCTATCATATAGTTTTTTATATCCTCTATCAGGCTGCCAACCCAATTCCGTAGCCAAAACTGATCTTTGATCTTCTCGAAAATTAAAAAATAAACGACAAGGAAAACAAAACAGAGCATTTTTCGATTTGCTCCAAGCAAGCCAATCTCGAGCAACAATTTAATTATTTTTTAAATGCAATTTTAACAAATTTACTGAAAATTGATTGCCCTGTTTATCAACAGGAAATGTTGCTGGATGTGATTCTGGACCTCGTTGAATAGCCTCTTCTACATCCTTTCTCATTAAATTTAATTTCAACAATCCAATGTCGATGTTTAGTAAATTCACATCCATAGATTCACTGGTGGATGCTTCTTCCATTTCACAGTTGGCCGATTCTTCAGACAAGGGAAATGTTGTTTCTTAGGTTCTTGAACTTGAAGGATCCGCAACATCCGTAGACAAGGAAAGTGTAGGAATTCCATCAGATTCCTTTGCATTTATTGATTCGGAAGGGTTTTGTTTTTCATCTTGTTGGGATTTCGATAAAGTTATGAAACCCAAATTTTCCAATGTTCTTCTTCCTCTAGCATTTGCTTCAAGCTTCTTTTGTCGTTCTTTACGCTTTTCGCATCCGGATTTATAACGCTGACTCATTATGCTCTGCACATAAATTAATATAATTTATTAATTTTTTTAAAATTGAATTAATTTTTTTTATTCAATTTTGTTAATTTAAATCGACATTATTAACTCCATAACAACCGTAATAAACAAGGTTTTATTCACTAGTGAACTAAAATTTTTTTAGGTCACTAATGAGTTAAAAAAATTATTTAAAAATAAATGTAAAGTACATTTTCTTTACAATTTCGTCAAAATTGAATAAAAACATATATACGCCACGTGAATTAAACACCTTTATTCACTCAAAGAAATGATTTCACTCGCGCCGAGGCGCTCGTGAAATCAAAAATCTTTTCGTGAATAAAATCGTGTTTAATTCACTTGATGTATAATATTTATTAATGATGCTGCATGTTGATAAGCAAATTATCGCTTTGCTAATAAGGTCGACACGTTTCACGTATCAATCATATAAATCAGTGGTGTCCACTAATTTTTGACCGATCGACTTTTCGAAGATCGATTATAAAAATGTCTTGCCAAGATCGACTAAATGTGAAGTCAAAAAAAAAATCTTATTCTTCTTCCCACATATTTATCTTCATTTAAAGGTTTAAAGTTTAAAGGCTTCGCGATCGACGTTATGGACACCACTGATATAAATGCATTAACAATAGTGTGAGTGTGTGAATTCGCGTATGTGCGTGGCCAGTTGTGCGGCGTAAGCTGACCGAAGTTCGCGTCCGCATGCACCGGCATGCAGGAAAGAGGGAACGGGACGTATCCCCCCAAAGTGCGACGATGCCCTTGGCAACTGCGACGTGCGACAGTCGCTTCAAGTCGCTTTTTAAGTCACGCGATCCACACGATTTAAGATTTTAAGATTTATGTAAAGATTGAAACAGATTGAAGTAAGAGTTTAAGATTGTCGATGTAAAGATTGAAACGGATTGAATTAAGAATAAACCAATTACTGTTAAAACATCACAGGATTTGTTAATTGCGCACAACAAACCCACAATATTAAACATATTTAAATTCACTTACCTGTAGCCCAACGCTAAGCGTTTCTCTACCGGTGCTGGAGTGCTGGAGTCTAATTTGATTATCGATTTCGATTAGGGGACCGCCAACGACTCCGATATTCGCGGCGAGCAAGACAACGCGGCGCAGCTGCCCACAAAGGGACCGCCGACGACTCAGATATCGCGCGGAAAAAAGTGTTTTGGGAATTATTTAGAAGGGAGAGCATTGCATTTGATTCCACGCCGCGCGATACTGAGTCGTCGGCGCGGCGGTCCCTTTGTGGGCAGCTGCGCCGCGTTGACTTGCACGGACTGAATGTTTATTTTGTGCAAAATATCCACTTCGCGAATATCTGAGTCGATGGCGGTCTCCCATTGACTGCTAATTACTAATAATCAAAAATTAGACTCCAGCACCGGTAAAGAAATGCTTTGTAGCCCAACGCTTAGGTTAGTTTCTTATTCACTTTCGGCTTAGTTCACAAACATGACTACTTTATCCGCTTCTTCCTGGAGATTTTCACATTGATCATACAACTACACTTACTACACTATTAATGTTTGTAATTTTTCTTTTAGTTAAATAATAATAGAGTTTGAAAATAATGAAACAGGCTCAAAATGTCAAAAACTAGTATATATTTGGTTGCGACTGGACTCGACTGGATTGACTGATCGTGTGCGGTACAGGATGAACTCGCGTGAAAATAACTGTCTCCCGCACACGGTTCCCTAGTCGGCCCACACGCATCCCTTAAGGCGCTGGCTCCAGACTAGTGATAGCAAGCACTTGACTCTTGACAAACAAAAGATTGCCACATGTGCTTACCATTACTGCAAGATGCGTTTGTGCTGTGTAGACTTTTTCGCAACGGGGGTTCCGAAAGCAATCTTGGCAACGGACACTCTCCAGACGTACCCCACACACACGCACTACAAAAGGAGGAACATAGTTCCTACAAATTGAAATCATGATTTTTTCATAAAAAAATCAAGTGATTTAAATCATGATAGATTTTTTCTCCGGGGCCCCTAGAACCCAGGGGCCCCGGGTATTTTCCCTGTCAACCCCCCCCTCTTGTCAGCACTGAATATAGTCACTAGGATGTCGCAGGTAAAACAGTTTTTCAAATTTTCTGAAACTTCAATATCCCGCGACATCCCAGTGAATTTATTGTACGATAGAAATAATTGGAAAAAATTAAAATTCTTCGAAAAGAATTCTTCTACAATGTGACTGATTTAGTTTCCCAATATTTTTTATAAATGTTGCAGAAAAAAATTATATTTAAGATGCGATTACGCTAATTTAACAATGTTTGATATTATTTTATAAAAGAACGGTCAAAGTGGGAAATATTTTATTAAGACAGGCATTAAGATTTCACTTTCCTTAAAGTATGCCTATTTTTTCAAAATATTGCATCTCTAAACAAGGATGTAATTAAGACGGCAGTGTGCTTAGTTTTATAAGTTTAGAGAGCGGTCGACTTCCTCTTAAACGTTGTTTTAATGTTGATGAAGCATTACTTGATTGTGTTTGCTCGGTGGGGTCGTGTGTATGTACAGGAAATTTTTCTTTTAGGTAAAAAAATGCATGCATAAGCTGTGAATTTTCCGAGATCCGTTGTTTTTTTGTAACAATTTCAATTTGAAGCTTTAAACGAGTGTTTTCCACTCCCAGACTAAGCATGAAGTAAAATTTCGAGTTTAGAAAAGCCCCGTGAAAATTTGTCGAGGGTCGCGCAGCGACCCGAGACAAATTTTATGGGCTTTTCTAAACTCGAAATTTTACTTCATGCGCCACGCGTATAGAACACTGATTTCAAGTGAGGTTCAAATATACATACATTTCACAGCGTTTTAGTGTTTTATACGCGTGGCGCATGAAGTAAAATCTCGAGTTTAGAAAAGCCCAGAAATTATTATTATTATTGTTGTTTATGTAATTTACACCGACGGCTCGCAGCCTAACTTCAGGGTAGGCCACAGCGCCGAGGCACACAAAATTTGAAAGTCACCTTTCAATAACGGATACTTATTACCTTGGGTTTTTGGCCTACCTTGAAGTTAGGCTGCGAGCCGCCGCTGGTAATTTATAATAATAACTGTCTTTAATCCAACATTTAGATATATACGTTAACTTTAAGAAGAGGCGTCATTTATAAAATTTCGCGACTAGCTACAGTTCAGCCTTAGAATTTTAGAATTTGTTGCAGTTAGAAAAAACACACATATGATTACAGATGTAAAATATCGTTTAATGAAAACTTATTTTAAGTATAACGCAAAATTAAAGTCCTGTAACGTTGGTAATGTGATCACGTAGATTAGGAACACTGGAATAAACACCTGGGTATCCTTTGCGTGCACATCCATATCCCCAAGACACAATACCCACAAGTTGTCCGTCAACAACCAATGGACCACCGGAATCACCCTAAAAAGAATTATACACGTTTAGAACATCAGTAATAATGTGTACGAATTAGGTTTTCAAAGAAGCCTGCATTTAAATGTAATATGATGATATAAATTGGACTTGCACTTTTAATGGTTAAATTATTCTGCAAACAAGTATTGGCAGTTTCATTTATACTTATGGATACATTTGTTGCCGCCAATTCAGGACTTTGCCGCGATCGCGGATTAACGGAGCTTGTGAAGGCGCGGGTTCTCTACCTGAAAGGGATGAAGCGCTCATTATCTACGCTCTGAGGCACCCTGGAGAGAAGACAGACCGTATGACTTCATTGTGTCGGATGGGATCGCCCTTGGACGGAGCAGAAGAGCTTATTGGTCAAATTATGCGGGGACACGTTCTAGGCGAACAAAAAGGCCATAAACGGTCAAGGCGGACATCCCAAGGACGTACATGGTCATAGAATGGACAAAATTAGCGGCAACAGAGCATGCGAACGTTCTTCCCCCCGGAAATTCTAAACACCAATGGGGTGGCACCTGGATTATCTCCTACTCTTCGAAAGAGGGAGAAGAACCACCCCCAACAGCTTCGAAAAGAGAGCATGATAAGAAAAACGCATCACTCACCATCCAGAAACCGAACCGCATACATTTTCATTATTTTCTATATATTTTATTCCTCTGTGATAGAGATTCATTTATTGGTTTTTACTTTAAATAAATCGTGCAAAATCAACACTTGATATTATAATTAATAGGAGCTTTCCATTTGGTCCTTCGAGTTGTAGTAAACATTAAAGTCTAAACAACATAATTAACTTACTTGGCATGCATCCTTTCCTCCTTCGGGCACACCAGCACAGAGCATACGGTCAGTAATCACATATCCTTCATAATCCTCTTCGCATTGCTTCAAATCAACAACGGCGACGTCGACAGTTTGGAGGAGAGCCGGAATGGAACCTCCTTCGCGGACGCTTCCCCAGCCGGTGCAAGTGGCGACCGAACCAGCCGGAATGTCTTGATCCTTAGCGGGAAGGCCAATCGCTTGGGCGGACTCGTTCAGTTCAATTTCACTGTCCAATTCCAGAACGGATATATCGTAATCGATGTCCCAGTAATCGAATTTGCTGTGCTGGTGGACCTTCGCTACTTTGATAACTTGGCCGCCTGAAGCGTGTTTGCTACTGCCGATGCGAACGGAGAAGGCGGATGATCCCCTTCTGCAGAAATATAAATTTAAAGATTATTCAGGCGCAGCTCGTGGCCAACTTTAGGGGAGGTAAATGATCTAATATACAAAAAGTGAGGTTGAATTATCTTTGTGTACATGTTGTTGTTCAATGCCTGTTACGTTATAGAACATGCCCACTGAACAAACACATTTAAGTAATGTCCGTTCAATGTCCGTCGGGGTATTAGCCCGGGAAGTAGTTGTTTCAATGAGTGTTTGATATAGTCTTTGTAAGACTAACTTGTTGTAGATTGCGAATAGAATCGCACTTTTAATGTTTACATTTAAGTAATGTTTCATCAACATTAAAATAACGTTTTGTGCAACGGTACTCGAAGATGTTCCATTGTGAACTCCTGAACGCCTGCAAAATCAAATTTCGCAGGCCGAGTTACTTCGCGGACGCGGTGCCTAGCGACCAGTCCGCCAATATATGCAAATAGTACGCGCCGCCATGCCAACACTTGTTTATTATTTACGGTCACTTCAATTTCAATTTACAAAAATGTCTGATTCCGATAGTGATTACGCTATAAGTTCTACTCCACCAGAAATAAACATTTAATGTTGCTACAATGTTGATATAACGTTATTTGTTTGTTTTTTGCTCAGTGGGTGGCTATTGCCAGATAAGTCTTAGGGGTAGATCATGCGACCTTTTAATAACGAGAAGCTTGTTGCCTCGCCTAAAGAGAGGTCACGAAGCGGCGCCTGAGATTATTACTTTTTTAAGGGTCAGCTGCATCAAACACGTTGAACTGGTTCAAACGTTACTCAAATTCTATACCTGGTACTTTTTTCCCGACTTCAGGTCTAAGGTCTAGTTACGACCATGATTTAAAATGAAAACTGGGCCAGTATAGACGTATTGCTAGAATTAGGCACTTGCGCAGTAGAACAGCATTTCCCGAACGTAGGTAAGACAGTCCTGAAAACGTTGGGCCGTCAATGCACCATTCGGCACTGGCTCTCGCAGAGATAACACCATTGAAATCCCGAAGGGTCCTCGTCGTATGCACCACCTGGCAAATGCGCGCGAGTTCTTCTCTTTCAAATAAATCTCCGCCCAACGTAGTCAGGTTCCACTTTCTCATTTTTTGAGCAGCGAAAATACACGAACGGCGCTCATTCTGCTCGTGAGAGTGCCTGGTTTAGAAAATTCCACTATATTTCAGAAATAGATTGAACGATCGGTCGCCCGCAAACTGTCAAATTCACATGTTACAGTGGAATTTTTCAAATTAGGCACTTTCATGCGCAGAACGAGCACCTTTCGTGTATTTCCGCTGCTCAAAAAATGAGAAAGTGGAACGCAGCTACGTTGGGCGCACAACTATTTCAAAGAAAGTAACTCGCGTGCATATGCCAGGTGGTGCATCAGACAAGGACCCCTGGTGATTTAGGGCCGTTTCTACGATCCATAGTTACACCTTCGGCAACTCAACCCACTGATCAAACCTTGGGTTGCGGTTCTACAATTGCAAGGTAAAGCATTGTTGGAAGTAAAGCTGAGTTACCTCACTGTCAGTCTAGCCCGTGCTCGGAGCATGAAGTAAACCTGTGTGAAACCACAGACAACTATACATTACAGGTTAGTTTGCTCATTCCACAAATTCTGGATTTAATAATTCAGGGTTCCTGAATCAGGGCTATGGTGAGCGTCGCCATGTCAAGTCGACTGCATAATGTTGCTGTGGCTGTACTTCCATGGCTCAGGTTAGATTAAATAAAGTTAGTTACCTGATTATTATCTATTATTCTGGTAGTGTGGTCAGTGCTGTTCCGCCAGGGAAACCTGTGTGAAACCACAGACAACTATACATTACAGGTTAGTTTGCTTATTCCACAAATTCTGGATTTAATAATCCAGGGTTCCTGAATCAGGGCTATGGTGAGCGTCGCCATGTCAAGTAGACGGCATAATGTTGCTGTGGCTGTACTTCCATGGCTCAGGTTACATTAAATAAAGTTAGTTACCTGATTATTATCTATTATTCTGGTAGTGTGGTCAGTGCTGTTCCGCCAGGTAAACCTGTGTGAAACCACAGACAACTATACATTACAGGTTAGTTTGTTCATTCCACAAATTCTGGATTTAATAATCCAGGGTTCCTGAATCAGGGCTATGGTGAGCGTCGCCATGTCAAGTCGACGGCATAATGTTGCTGTGGCTGTACTTCCATGGCTCAGGTTACATTAAATAAAGTTAGTTACCTGATTATTATCTATTATTCTGGTAGTGTAGTCAGTCCTGTTCCGCCAGTCCCTTCCGATTCAAAGAGCATAGTCTCGTCCGAATCAGAATGTGTGGCGTTGGATCTTTGTTAATGGAGACTGGATCAACACATTCTCCAGTCTTGGCCACTCTTGCCAACGAGGTTGGTAGCTGCTTTGGCCTAGATGATGCAGCCACCTGCTCAGCCTGTCGTGGAACGGCTATCCTGAGAAGCGGTGAGTAGGATTTCTCAGGCTAGCCCTCTTCAGCCACCGCCTAATTTACCCAAGAAGGAAGAAACGGTGAGGCTTCTTTCATAGGTTCCCTGACCTTCATGACTAATGAGGTAAACCGATAGCTAATGCGGTTGCCCCTTCCGTACAAGATCTTTCGATCTTCCTCCCCCACTTCGAAGACAAGCAGTTGCCCAGGCGGATTTTCTGACACGGCCCGGTGAAAGATCGGCCAATCACCAACACTAGCTAGGTTCTGCCTCTGCCTCGCCAGTCTTATCATGATCATTTCCTCCCCTTCCTCAGTCTCGAATTCCTCCCTTGGAACCCAAAGGGTAGCCTTTGTGATTTTGCAAAGCCGGTCTTCTCTAATGGCTATTAGCCTAGCCTCAGGCCATGGTTTGATCAACGCTACCGTCCTCACAAGCCAATCAATAGTAACTTGATTCTCGCAGTGAACTTTTACAAATTCGCCCGCGTAAGACCAGGCTCTGAATCTTGGTGGAGGAACTGAGGTAGCGGTTGGTGATGCGCTCCCTGAAAAGTGCTTGCCTAATTAAGGTGGCCCTTTCATCGGAGAGCTTGCCAAAAGGGTTGGATCCGTCCGAGATCACCAGTCTGAGGTGATTGTCTGCGGCTTCCCTGTAAGGTACTTGAGGAAACCTTCTTCCTGCCACTGCAGGCCCCACCCGTTGGCCTTGATGGCGTTTCGGGGTCGGCTCAGAGTAGTTGGTGGGTTGCAACCTCCTGTATCCCTGGTCCTTGGTTTTATTTACCATTACATCTTTGGGAGATGTCATCTGTTTCTGAACGTAGTTGAGGCTGCTTTCCCAATCCCCTTCACTGGTAATATAGTTGTCTGTGGTGAAACCGAACAGCGCTCGGGCACTGTCCCTGCTCGTGAATTCCGCCAGTTACGCCATTAATGTTTTGATTTGTTGCATCTCGTAATTTAATTGTAGAATCGGAAGACCGTTTGCCAATGGTTTAAACTAGAAAGCACAGTACCAAAGGACTACTTTGCTAGAGCTGCAACTATCGATTGTAGAAACGGCCCTTAAATGGTGTTATCTCTGCGAGAGCCAGCGTTGAATGGTACATTTACGGCCCAACGTTTTCAGGACTGTCTTGCCTACGTTCGGGAAATGCCGTTTTACCGCGCAAGTGCCTAATTTGGGTAATACACTTATAAATCCCTATCTAAATGATAGATTTCGTACGACCAATCTCGGGAATACCGGCCCTGATTTCTCATGTTATCAGTTTGAACCACACCCGTAGTAAGACCACTGGTTTAAGGGCCAGGGCCCGTATTTACAGCACCCATGCAATTTGTCATCGGTGAGAACTTGCTCCAAAATGACGTTATTATACTCCATACGGTTTGGTAAATTCTTCCCAAAATGACGTCATTTCAGAGCGACTTCTCACCTGTGAATACGGTTCCAGTTGCACCAAAGTAGGCAAGGCCTCACCTTGGCCGACCTTGAATGACCTCTGGTCTTCTTCGGCCTTCCGAAATGGCCGCCATGAGGGAGTGAGAGAGGGTATGGGGTAAGGAGTGTAGGGGGTGAGAGGGAGTGGTGGGGGTGTTTGTGGTGAGAGAGGGTAGGGAGTGAGAGGGAGTGGTATGGGTGTTTGTGGTGAGAGAGGGTAGGGAGTGAGAGGGAGTGGTAGGGGTGTTTGTGGTGAGAGAGGGTAGGGTGTGAGAGAGGGTAGGGAGTGAGGGGTGTTAGTGGTGAGGGAGGGTGGTAGGGGTAAGAGAGGTGTTATCTTCTTATCTTGTCAGGGACCTTTTCTTTAGAGAAGAAAGAGTGAGATGGAGAATTCAGTGATTCCAAACTACAACGTTCTTTTGTACTCCCCGCTGATATCGATCCTGGCTACGCCCATGCCACACGCTGTTCATCAAGGTATTTTTCTTTTAAGTGTACATATGCATACGGTTTTTTTAAAGAGTTCAATTTGAAGATTTAAATGAGTGTTTTCCTCTCCCAAATAAAATTTCGAGTTTAGAAAAGCCTTAAATTTTGGTTTGGTCGCTTTAAACGAGTGTTTTCCACTCCCAGATTAAGCATGAAGTAAAATTTCGAGTTTAGAAAAGCCTGAAAATTTGGTTTGGTCGCGTAGCGCGAAGCGCGGAGCGGCCAAACCAAATTTTCAGGCTTTTCTAAACTCGAAATTTTACTTCATGCGCCACGCGTATTAAACGCTGAAAACACTGAAATATTGTAAACAAGCGAACGTTACTTGAAATCAGCGTCTTGTACGCGTGGCGCATGAAGTAAAATTTCGAGTTTAGAAAAGCCTGAAAATTTGGTTTGGCCGCTCCGCGCTTCGCGCTACGCGACCAAACCAAATTTTCAGGCTTTTCTAAACTCGAAATTTTACTTCATGCTTAGTCTGGGAGTGGAAAACACTTGTTTAAGACTTCAAATAAAACTATTTAAAAAAACAAACGATTATCGGAAAAGTTACAGCTCATGCAAACATACCGGGTGTTGACTTGGCCGACGCAACATAGGAAATCGCATGTTAATTTCAAACATTGGCTTCCCCATTTACTTTAGAGATCAAATGTATTGTACTTTTTTGTAGAGGAAAAAATTCTAAATTTATTAATGTTCACACCTAACACTTTACGTTTCTCTAAGTTAAAATACTTAAAAGAACAGTAATGTGATTTTATAAAAATAATGACATACCATGGAATTGATACAACAATTGTGGATATTCCTTGTTTTTTTTAAAGTTCAATTTAAAGCTTTAAACAAGTGTTTTACACTGCCAGACTAAGCATAAAGTAAAATTTCGAGTTTAGAAAAGCCCCGTGAAAATTCGCGCAGCAACCCGAGACAAATTTTCTGGGCTTTTCTAAACTCGAAATTTTACTTCATGCGCCACGCGTATTAAACGCTGAAAACACTGAAATATTGTAAACAAGCGAACGTTACTTGAAATCAGCGTCTTGTACGCGTGGCGCATGAAATAAAATTTCGAGTTTAGAAAAGCCTGAAAATTTGGTTTGGCCGCTCCGCGCTTCGCGCTACGCGACCAAACCAAATTTTCATGCTTTTCTAAACTCGAAATTTTACTTCATTCTTAGTCTGGGAGTGGAAAACACTCGTTTAAAGCTTTAAATTGAACTCTTTTATAAAATACAACGAATATCTGGAAATGTACACATAATTGAGATATGCATACTTAAAAAACAATGCAAGTTGGTACAATGTGATGCTGACGTCATTCCCTTTATCAGTAACATTTTTATTCAAATTCAAATTCACTAAGTTTTGTTGATTTTAATTAATATTTTTTAGTTCTCAACGGGATTCGAACCCGGGCATATAGCGTTGTTTGGTTTACTAGTCGGTCACGGTCAACTGGTTTATTTCTGAACTCGAGATCAAAGCGACATTGGAACAATAATAACTGTCATCTTGAACTAAAGTTCAGCTTGAACTCGAGTTCAATGTTTTTGGTGCAACTGGGCCTAAGTGCTATTGGTTTAATTGTTACTAACCCATCAGTGCAATGAGCGGCGGTGACGACAAATTTGTTGCTAATTATCGAACCTCCGCAAAAGTGGCTGCCGAGTATTGAAGGGAAGGAAGGGAAGGGAATTGAACTCTTTTATAAAATACAACGAATATCTGGAAATGTACACATAATTGAGATATGCATACTTAAAAAGCAATGCAAGTTGGTACAATGTGATGCTGACGTCATTCCCTTTATCAGTAACATTTTTATTCAAATTCAAATTCACTAAGTTTTGTTGATTTTAATTAATATTTTTTAATTCTCAACGGGATTCGAACCCGGGCATATAGCGTTGTTTGGTTTACTAGTCGGTCACGGTCAACTGGTTTATTTCTGAACTCGAGATCAAAGCGACATTGGAACAATAATAACTGTCATCTTGAACTAAAGTTCAGCTTGAACTCGAGTTCAATGTTTTTCGTGCAACTGGGCCTAAGTGCTATTGACGACGGTGACGACAAATTTGTTGCTAATTATCGAACCTCCGCAAAAGTGGCTGCCGTAGTATTGAAGGGATACCTGGTTTATCTCTGAACTAGAGATCAAATCGACATTGGAACAATAATAACTGTCATCTTGAACTAGAGTTCAGCTTGAACTCGAGTTCAATGTTTTTGGCGCAACTGGGTCTAAGTGCTATTGATTTAATTGTTACTAACCCATCAGTGCAATGAGCGGCAGTGACGACAAATCTGTTGCTAATTATCGAACCTCCGCAAAAGTGGCTGCCGAGTATTGAAGGGATACCTGGTTTATCTCTGAACTCGAGATCAAAGCGACATTGGAACAATAATAACTGTCATCTTGAACTAAAGTTCAGCTTGAACTCGAGTTCAATGTTTTTGGTGCAACTGGGTCTAAGTGCTATTGGTTTAATTGTTACTAACCCATCAGTGCAATGAGCGGCGGTGACGACAAATTTGTTGCTAATTATCGAACCTCCGCAAAAGTGGCTGCCGAAGTATTGAAGGGATACTTGATGAGGAGCATTTTCAATGGTGGTTTCTGATCCTCCTACAATCCTGCCATCTAATCTTGGTGGTGAACGGTGTTGGCCGGCTGAAATATTTTATAAAATTTATAAATTTGTAAAAATAATTCAAACATCATCTATTTATGGCGTTCACGTCGTCAATTTATGAAAACGTCTGTGCAATAAAATTAAGCATAAGTCTTATAACTATTTTCCCAATATTCTAGTTGTATAGTTCGGGTCTGTGTTAATTGCCTAGCAGCAGTTTCAATAAATGATAAAACACCGTAACTTGACATTAAAAAACCAAAACAACAAAGCTGAAATAGAAAAACCATCTTCTATTTTAGTTGGAATCCGGATTTTTGAATAGTTGTCTAAATGACGCAGCATTTGGACACTAAGGAAATTGACATATTTACTTATTTTTGTAACAAGGAAACTCATCACGTCCGTTTTAAACTATAACATATTTTGTGTGCTTAATTTTATTGCACAGAAGTTTACGTATCAAAGACGAATAATTTTTTTATCAATAATATTATTATACGCGTATCATCGTAGCAAATAATAGAAAGTTAAGGCTTGTGACTCCTGAAACAAGTACCGACAACCGTGCCCACCGGGATTCGGAATTCTGCAGTTCCGCATTTTGAAATTGATGACGTGAATGTCAACATTTACGGAATAGAGTTTAGGTAGGATTCGCAGCCTCATTAATAGGCATATCTCCTTGATAATAACCTAAGTTTGAAACTACTGCGATCGTTTAAAATAGGCTTTGAATTTTGAATTAGTTTTCACTACTGACTGTTAACACATAGTTTATCATAACCTCAAATTTATTCCATCATTCAATTAGCAGTGTGGGCAACTCAATAAAAAAAATGCCGCCTACTCTAAATCATAATTTAAACGATCGCACTGACGTTCGGAGCTGGGCAGGATTCGAATCATTCATAATTCGAATCCTTTTAGAGGATTCAAAAGAGGCATTCGAATACTTTAGTTCAACTGGATTCGTGATCCGGATTCGTTACGTATTTTTAAGAGGATTCGTATTCGAATCCAAATGTGGGTGATTGAAATCCTTATAAAAGGATTCGAATATTTATAAAAGGATTTAAATATTTATAAAAGAAGGATTCGAATATTTATAAAAGGATTCGGATACTTGCAAAAGGATTTGAATCGTCAAAAATAATTCGAATTAATTGTGAGGATTAACATGAAAAATGTCTTTTGTGTGTTTTTAAATTTCTCGTTAAATCAGTGTTTTATACGCGTGGCGCATGAAGTAAAATTTCGAGTTTAGAAAAGCCCAGAAAATTTGTCTCGGGTCGCTGCGCGACCCTCGACAAATTTTCACGGGGCTTTTCTAAACTCGAAATTTTACTTCATGCTTAGTCTGGGAATGGACAACACTCGTTTAAAGCTTCGAATAGAACTTAAAAAATGGTGATGTGTCCATCATAGTACTTTCCCCCGTAAATTGCGTATTAAATCACTTTTAAAATATTTGTAGCATTATTATTTTCAAAATGTCTTCAACTTTTTGATAACTACAACTTTTATTTGAAACATTTTTCAATTGGATCAACACATACTGACACAAACCAATGACTAGATAAAAAACACTATTTATTGAATATCTCAAAAACTAAGAGTGCTATGACAAAAGGTAAAGATACAAAAAATCTTTAATATTTTATTACCTACAACTTTTATTTGAAACATTTTCCAATTGTATCAACACACACACTGACACAAATCAATGACTAGATAAAAAACACTATTTATTAAATATCTCAAAAACTAAGAGTGCTATGACAAAAAGTGAGTCCACAAAAAATCTTTAGTTTTTTCATTTCCTACAACTTTTATTTGAAACATTTTTCAATTGTATCGACACATACACTGTCACACATCAATAACTAGATAAAACACACAACTTTTGAAATTTCTCAAAAACTAAGAGTGCTATGACAAAAAGTAAATGAACAATACATCTTCATTTTGTTATTATCTACAACTTTTATTTGAAAGAATTTTTTGTTTGATGAACATTTATTGAAAAAATCTGAAAAAACTGAAAAACGTTAAGAGTAAAGTACCACTTCCGGTTTTCCGATTTTCACCAAAAGCTTTTCAGTTCTTCCGATTGTAACAAAAAGCTTAAGTTTCAAGTTTTATCTCGATATCTTTGGTGGTTTTTACGGTACAGCGCACACAGACACACAGACAGACAGACAGACAGACAGACATTTTTCAAAAATGGTCTTATTCGACTCAGGGGACCTCAAAACGGATATTTCCGCTAAAATTTTTGATTCGAAAATTTTCACGAAAATAATACTTCCCCTTTGTATTACATACGGGGGAAAGTAAAAAAAAACAAGGAATATCGAAAGATTTACAGAAAATAAGCTGTTTTGCGGAAAACACTATTTCTACTAGCAGAAACAACTACCACTATTACCAGCCAGAAGTTCTAGCTCAGATGGTTGTAGCTTCAGATATCTTGCTACCAGCAGACGAGGCCTGTACTAGTACTATTAACCGAAAGAACTACTACTACAAACTGTAACGTTTACTTTTTTTCAGTTAAAAACGATTTGTCCGCTAGCAGAAAGAACTGCCGCTATTAGCAGACAGAGCTTCTAGTTCCGTAGACTGAGCCTGTACTACTACTACTACTAGTAGCAGAAAAAACTAGTGGTAAAAAACTACTATTAAGCTGACAAAACGACCAAGGCCGCAGCCAGAAAAAAAATTCGGAGGGGGTTATAAAAATTTCGTGGGGGGGATTATGAAAAAATAGTGTTTTTGCTCTTACAGTTCCGCTTTTACATACAAAAACTTCAGGGGGGGGTTTGAACCCCCACACCCCCCCCCCCTCCCCCGGCTACGGTCTTGAGAACAACTGCTACTAGCTAAAAGAATTACTACAGCAGAAAGAACTACCGTTATTAACGGAGCTTCTAGTTGAGATGGTTTTAGCTTCAGATGTCTTGTCATCAGCAGACGGAAACTGTAGTACAGGTTCCGTCCGTACTAGTAGTAGAAAGACCTACCCGTAGTAGAAGGAACAAAATAGTAGTTGTTCTTTCTACTACTGAAAGGACGAACGCTACTAGCACGAAGAAATTGTACTACTAGCTGAAATAACTACTACTACTGATAGAAACGTTTACTTTTTAGCAGAACACGCTATTTCTACTAGCAAAAACAACTACGACTATTGGCAGACAGGGCTTCTGGTTCAGATGGTTCTAGCTTCAAATCTTGCCACCCACAGATGGAGCCTGTACTACTACTAGTAGCAGAAAGACCTAGCAGTCGTTTTTTTTATAGCAAGAAACACTATTTTTACTAGCAGAAAGAACTACTGCTATTAACAGAGCGTCTAGTTCAGATAGTTCTGGCTTATGGTGTCTTGCCACCAGCAGACGGAGCCTGTACTACAACTAGTTGCAGAAAGTCCTAGTAATAGTAGAAGAAACAAAATAGTAGTTGTTTCATCTACTACTAAAAGGACGATTGCTGCTAGCAGAAAGAACTTGTACTACTAGCTGAAAGATGGATAGTTTACTTCTTTTAACATAAAACGCATTTCTACTAGAAGATTAAAAATACATCTTTTTTCTTTGTCGTCGCCATTGTTCAACAAACGTCAATTGTGTATAATATTAATTAACGAGTGTTTTTTTGAGAATGAATTGTCTTCATTATGGTTTATAATTATTCATATTTCTTCGGAGCAAACAGATACAGGGAGCTTTCTTTCAAGAATACGTATTCCAAATGTAGCCTATTTTCTGTAAATCTTTAGATATTCCTTGTTTTTTTTTAAGTTCAATTTGAAGTTTTAAATGAGTGTTTTCCACTCCCAGGCTAAGCATGAAGTAAAATTTCGAGTTTAGAAAAGCCCCGTGAAAATTTGTCGAGGGTCGCGCAGCGACCCGAGACAAATTTTCGGGCTTTTCTAAAATCGAAATTTTACTTCATGCGCCACGCGTATAAAACACTGATTTGAAGTGAAGTTCAGAAACACACAAATACATCTTTAATCAGAGTAACAGGAAATCAGATATTCAGTCTTTTATGAACGATGTTCAGTGTTAATAGTAATTAATTACCATTTACCAAGATGGCGGACGAGTCAAGTGCTAAGACGGATGAGTCCGAGAATAAGTGCAATAAATGCAAAATTAAAACTGTTAATACTGTGCCATGTATAGTGTGTGAACTGGATTTCCATCCCTCATGCCTAAAAATACATAGCAAGTCTTGTGGAAAACTGCAACCGATATCAACTGGCGATCCAGAAATGGAGGTTAAGTCACCGGGCTCAGTAACGGCAAGTACCATCCAATTTAATTTTCTTACGGAGGAAAATAAATTACTACGAAAACTTATTAAAGAGCTTGAAAGCAAAAATGATATTCTCATCGAAAATAACTGTCTTCTGAAGGAAAAAATATTAACTCTTGAAAATAAGCAAAGTTATGAACCTGTAAATAAAAATAAAAATGTACCAAGAGATGTCGAAAACATTCAACAGGTGTCAGAACCATCTATAAAACCCACTAAAATCAATAAACCAACAAAAACCGTAAATAAAACCGTGCCTCCATCCACCTGCGAAGAGTCTAAAGTCTCGCATTCGCCGCGTCATGGGCTGACCATCACTGTGCCCGATAAAAACGAGCAACAAAATAAACTAAACAAAAAAGATACGGATGGTTTTACTATCTACACAGGAAAAAGACCCAATAAAAATAAAAACCGAAAAAAGAAATTAATTACTACTGGTAGTAGTTCGGCCGGGGTGATATCAGCAGAACCGCGGAAAACCTGGCTTTTTATAAATCGTGTAAATTACGACGCTACAGTAGCTGATATGGAAAACCACATTAAAAATATACCAGTTCATAAAGCGTTTACTTGTGAAAAAATGGAAACCAGAACAAAAACATACAGTAGTTTCAGGATCGGAGCTGATATTTCTGAACACGATCTCCCAATAGATTCAACAAATTGGCCCTTAGGAATAGAAGTCGGCAAATATATTTTTAAAAGGCCACCTCCAAAACCAGAAGCAACATAATCTACATAACACGAAGAATTCCCACAGAAAAAACAACGTTTTATTTATGGCGATATTTAAGGCGTTATTTATTAATACTCAATCTGTGCGCAATAAATACAATGAATTAGATAGTATGATAGAAGATAAACAGTATGACGTTGTATGCCTCACAGAACACTGGCTAAAACAAAATGAGAGCGAACAGTATCATATAAATAATATGATATGCGCTTCCTACTTTTCAAGAAAAAAACTCTTCAGGCGGCGGTGCCTTAGTACTTGTAAATAAAAAACACAACTTTGTAGTGCTGAATAATATCAACCTATTATCTATAGAGTGTCATTGTGAACTGTGCGGCATTTACCTAGTCGAATCTAATACAACCTTTATCGTTGTATATAGACCACCGAACGGCGATTTTAGCATATTTTTAAACACCATAACTACTGTATTACACCTATTAGATATTGTTAACAAACATGTTGTTATTGGAGGGGATTTTAATGTTGTGTTTAATAACCCCAACCAAAGAGTCAGAGATGTATATGATTTGTTTTGTTCATATGGTCTCAGACAGTATGTGAATTTCCCAACTAGAGGTAATAATATTCTTGATAATGTCTTTATGAATTTTGAGCCCAATGGTTTTTCTATAGATCCGTGTATAACATCATCAGATCACAAAGGTATCGAACTTCATTTTCAACATGAAGTATCCTTGGATGTGTTAACAACGAAAAAAATAAGGCCCATTACGCAAGCAGGAAAATTCTTTTTTTTCCAAGAATTAATATCCCAGGACTGGAAAGACATAACAAATGAGACCGAATGTAATAAAAAATTCGAAATATTTCAAAATATTATCATGTCAGCATATCACTCATGCTTCCCCGAGGTAAATGTAAGTAATAAAACTAATGAAATTAAAAAGATTCACTGGTACACTGAAGATCTTCGCAATATGCGTGAACATTTAAACTTAATTCACGAAGCAGTGGATATCAGCAAAGATACATCTCTCGCCAAAACTTACAAATCATACAGACGTAAGTATACAGATGAAATAAAAAAGGCTAAAATCAGAGCTTATGATAACTACATCGAAAATTCAAACAACAAAGCCCAATCAATGTGGAACATTATTAATTCTAGTCGTAAAAGTAAACGTAGCTGTGATAAGCCCTGTGATATTAGCTGTGAACAATTTAATAACGAATTTTTATCTTACATAGACAATATCATAAGAACCATCAAGGATATAAATATAAATCCTCTAGACATGGTACCTTTAATACTATCAAGCAGTATCTCATTTAAATTAATATCCAAGACTGATGTCAGAGATGCAATTAACAGCATCAAACGTAGCAAAAGCAGAGATATTTATGGACTCTCTTCTGATCTGTTAAAGTCTTGCAAAGAATCAATTATATTTCCATTAACAAATATTATAAATACATGCATTAAAAAATCCATAGTCCCGAATGCTATGAAAGCTGCTACAGTAGTGCCTATCTACAAAAAAGGAGACAAGAATAATCCACACAATTACAGGCCCATTTCTATACTCCCAGTTTTCTCCAAAGTATTTGAAAAAATATCACTGCTGCAAATAAAACATTATTTTGAATATAATGAGTTGTTTAACAAATCACAATTTGGTTTTCGTAGCGGAAAATCCACAACAGATGCTATAATATCTCTATTAGACGAGTTATTGTCGTCATACGAAGAAGGGGATTTTGCAATGGCATCTTTTGTGGATTTGAGCAGGGCTTTCGACTGTGTAAATCATGATGTACTAATTGGCAAACTAGAGCGCTACGGTTTCGATAAACCTAGCAGTAAATTAATACAGTCATACTTATCCAATAGGACACAAGTTGTCAAATATGGCAATTGCGAGTCGAATGCTCTGCCTGTCAAACATGGTGTTCCCCAAGGGTCTATTTTAGGACCACTTTTATTTATAATATACATTAACGATCTACCAGATTTTGTTGATAACACATTCAAGGTGATATACGCGGATGACACCACGTTAATTAATAGGGCGAGTGAACTAGATGAAGCAATGCATAAAAGCACTACAGCTATTATTAGATGCAAAGAATGGTTTGGTAGCAATAAATTGCTACTAAACCATACAAAAACAACTCATTTGGCTTTCACCTTAAAAAAGCATACATTACCCATGCCATTATCGGTGAAATTTCTGGGTGTGCATCTTGATTGCTCAATGAAATGGCATGCACATAGCGATAACTAGGCAAACAGATTAGCCACAAATATATTTTTACTACGCAACCTATCACAAAGTGTATCCGCAAATACCTTAAAAATGTCCTATTACGCCACATGTCACTCTATCTTGTCGTATGGTTTACTTACGTGGGGACATTCGCCATGTTGGCAGCGCATATTCAAATTGCAGCGAAGGGCAGTACGTATAGTGGGTAGATTAGGTTACAGGGATGACTGTAGGGCTATCTTTCAAAAACTGCGCATAATTACCTTACCGAGTCTATACATCTTTCAATGTCTTGTTTATGTTAAAAAGAACTTGTCTGCGTTCAATTTAGCTATGTCTGTTCACAGTCATAATACTCGCAACAAAGATAATATATGCTTAAAACGGGTAAGACTACATAAATCACAAAATGCGAAAAACTATTGGGCTCCGAAGATCTACAATACATTGACGGCAGAGGTAAGGTGTTTGCCGCTGAAACAATTCAAATCATATATAAAAAAACATCTACTAAATCATGCGTTTTACTCATGGGACGAGTTTCTAAATTCTAGATTTGAGATGTGATAGTTTGTTAATTTATTTCGATGTTTTTATTTATTTTATTTATACAAAGTTTTATATTTATATTTTAGCTATATTTTATTTAACGATATTTTAATCTTTATATATGTTATATTTTTTTCATATTTTAATCTGTTGTATATTTAAATGTCTGTCATGTTTTAATCATTTTTTATATTTATATTTTTATGTAATTTTAATCTGTCACACCTACTATTTTTAACTGTCTGTCCACCTTATTGGTGCTGCATTTAAATTTCGTCGATCATTTCTGATCAAATATCATGTTATATTATATAACCATTGTTACTCTGATTAGAACATAATTGTAATTCTTGTACGTTTTTTATGTTTAATTTCTTTTGACCTGTGTAAACTGTATCCACTGTATTGGCATTAATAAACAATATCAATTAGGTTTTGAATATTTTTGTTAAAACAACTGGTAACGATAGTTATATATTAATGGTTGCAAAAAAATAATAAAATAAAATTTATTCTTGAAGAATTTGTATTCGTGATTCGAAAAAACAGAATTCGAATCTTTGATTCGAATCATATTTATCTCTTACGAATCCTCTATTCGAGTATTCGTGATTCGAATCAAATTAGGTGATTCGGATTCGTGATTCGAATCTTTTTACGAGGATTCGTTCCAGCTCTGCTGAAAAATCAGTGAAACAAATCGAGTGTTTTAATCAATGTTCTAATATTTATTAATGAGCGTCAGCATACAGCTTTACAGCGACCGCTCGCAGCCTAACTTCAGGGTAGGCCACAGCGCCAAGGCACACAACATTTGAGGTTGGGATCGCGCTTTATAAATACAAGTAATTGCACAACAAAGTCACCTCTTAATAACGGATACATATTACCTTGGGTCTCTGGCCTACCCTGAAGTTAGGCTGCTAAGGCCGCTGCAGCTTTAACATAGTTATGAGAAGGGGCATATATTGAAAAATAAGGTTAAATTGTAAGTCTACGCTGTTTCTATCACGTCAGGTATTGGGGCTTACCTCGTAGGTTATAAATAATCAGTTAATTATTTTATATTATTAACTTGTTTCTCATTGTTCACTTGGTAAAACATTTCTACTAACAAGATAAATTCAAATTCAAAACTATTTGAATTCGAGAAAACAAGCTTACGCTTCTTATAGTTTGCTTACTTTAAACATAATATATAAAATTACGAAAAAACTATTTATCGTCTTAAGGGGGAGTATTTTTATAATTTTTTCAAAAAATCGATTTTTTTTTATTACATAAATCTAATGCCACATGTCTGAAGAATATTTGGTTAAAATTATATGGCGGTCCGTGCATTAGTTCCGTCGCTATACGGCTTTCAATAAACCATTGTCCTGAGCGCGGACCGGCCGCTCAGGTAGCAATTCCGCCGCAGTTGTCAAACTTCAAACGCGTTTATCTCGAAACAAGATTTTTCAAATCTGCGGGAATTCTAGCTTGCGAACCGTTCAACCAATCGACTTCTAGTTTTGACTGCCTAAAAGGAAATTGAATTTATGGGCCTCTGAACCTTTAAAATCGCAACATTTGGATGACTAACGATTTTTAACGGCATGCCAAAGTTGAAAAAATCATGCGAATATTCGTACCTTTTTTTTCAAACGGCCGCCATTTTGTTTCTATAAGGACTTTTTTCATGCTTCTTAGGTTCAGATGCCTCCTTGGAGTTTAATCTTTACTTATTTTTTGGTTTCATGCTTCTAGGTGACGTATTGCGGCTTCAATCCATCCCGCAGATAACAAATATTTTCAAAACATGTCTTCTCGGAGCCGCCATTTTAAATTATTATACTTCGAAAAAATTCCATTTTGTAGACAAGAGATGAATAAACATTGTGCCAAAAACCGCAAGTGTCTAAGTCTTTTCAGTTTCCCCAAAAAAATTGCCAAACATCAGGTAGTTTTGGTACAATAATAAAAATACTCCCCCTTAAGTTGTCTTATTAATTAAGACATTGTTTGCATTTTCACGAATAGTTTTTTCGTACTTTTATATATTATTTCTACTAAATATAGGTGTTTAATTGAATTCACGTGTGATGCAATATACACAGGACATACGGGCAGGTTCTTTGAAACCCGATTAAAAGAACAGGATTTTTTAAATAATAAACAGACCACGGGTTTCGCGAAACATTGCATCGCATCTAATCACTTTTTCAGTTCATATGATTATAAAATGTTATATACAGGTAACAAGGGATTAGTTTAAAATTATCGGGAAGTACTGGAAATAAGTAAAGCCATAAAGGCGAGCAAAAACGTAATGAACGACAACGAGGAACTTTGGAATTCCCCGATAATTAAAGCGCGTATTACCCGAAACGCCGACATCTAGTATATAACATGAATTTGTTTCTTTCGTACATCATTCTTAAAAATGGTATTAAGCCGAAACTAGTTGAAACAAAATATTTTTAGTAAAACAAACCAAGTGAATTCAATACTGGATGATTTAAATTAAATTTAAACTAAATCACTTGGTTTGTTTCACTTATTTTTTTATACAAGTGAATTCAATTAAACACCTATAATTATTTTAATTAACTTACCGTATACCACAGCCAGGAGAGCTGCTAGTAAAGTTAACTTGAACATATTCACAAAGCATATGTATTCAGAATCGTAGCTTCCTGTATTTATACTAAAATGAATTATTTTATCTCAAGATTTGTTGATCAAAGATCGATTTTTTTGATAACAATCAAGTTAAGTATTGACCTGATTTATAAATAAATAATACTTGTAGTGATAACATCAATATTTTCAACGTGAAATCTGACCAGGAAGATTATGAAGGGTACTTGTATGTTTTTATACTTTTAACAAAAAATAACAATTGTGTCTGTAATATATTGTTATTCTATAAATTATGTTAGTTCAATGGGATTCATCAATATATTTATTTTAATACTCGATGGCAGTTTTTTATATTGTTCTCGAGGAACGGATGTTTTTTGTTAAAATTATTGTATCGGAGAGGGCAGTATTCGTTTGAATGTTTAAGAATAAACACAGTTAAGTTAACCACTCTGGACTATCATTTAAATCTCCCGTAATACAGAATAGTGTCATTGTTATATGAAACATTAAATGGGGGTAGCTGTTGGTATGTAATAATTTTTGAACATTACATACTTATCTATTGTAAACGCGCGCACGATCCAGTTTATGGAACAAAAAACATGTTTAATGCTTATATTTGTGTGTTTGTCTAACATAACTGCTCTAAATAAAATATTACTTAATTTTTGAATAAAAATGTTATACAGTAGTTACTTTCAGCGACGGCTCGCGGCCTAACTTCAGGGTAGGCCAGAAACCCAAGGTAATATGTATCCGTTATTGAAAGGTGACTTTTTTGTGCAATTCCTTTTATTCACAAAGCGTGATCCCAACCTCAAATTTTGTGTGCCTTGGCGCTGTGGCCTACCCTGAAGTTAGGCTGCGAGCCGTCGCTGGTTACTTTGATTAGTTTTAATCCAAGTCCTTTCACTTCTAATTTGTTGCTATCTCTCCTTTCATTTTAAATTTGTATTGTTAGTTGGTGTGAAGAGAATTTGACCTAAACGTTACATATACTTTAATAGAGCGTTGTAACAAATCAAATTAAATAAGATTTTAAATATTTCATTGTATAATTCAATATCCGGAGGTGTATTTGCATGGGAAGTAGTTGTTTCAATGGATATTTATCTTCTTAAGTTGTCTTATTAATTAAGACATTGTTTACATTTTCACGAATAGTTTTTTCGTAATTATATATATTATACTTTGATTTTGTTTTATATTAATTTTTACCTCTCTTTGGTATATACATATTTTTATTTTTATTTTGTTGAACATTAATTGATGCAATAAGGCAGCATCATTATTTTTTAATATTATTAACTAAACAAGTTATAAATAAAATATAAAAAAATAAATAAAGATATTTAAACAACAAAATATTTACATTTTTCTTCACACATTCTCAAGTCAGCTCAAATAAAACAATGTATCAATGTTTTATTTAGCCTGACTTGAGAATGTGTGAAGGAAAATGTAAATATTTTGTTATTTAAATATTTTCATTATTGCTCATTTTGAAAAAGTATTCTTCAGAGTATTTCTAGCTTCGCTTGAAATCAGTGTTTTATACGCGTGGCGCATGAAGTAAAATTTCGAGTTTAGAAAAGCCCCGCGAAAATTTGTCTCGGGTCGCTGCGCGACCCTCGACAAATTTTCTACGCGGGGCTTTTCTAAACTCGAAATTTTACTTCATGCTTAGTCTGGGAGTGGAAACACTTATTCGAAACTTTACATTGAATGTTGTTTATTAAACTGACGGCGAAAGACACGTTGAACTGTAATAATGGACTCTAGTTTTGCTTATTGCAGCACACAAAATGCTTTTTCTTGTTGTGTCGCCATTTTACTACAGTCACGCATCATGAAAAGTAACAGCGCCAATGCTTCCGTGGTTGGAACTCCTGCCTAGACTGTTTATTTGGCCCGACTTGAGAATGTGTGAAGAAATGCTTTTTCTTGTTGTGTCGCCATTTTACTACAGTCACGCATCATGAAAAGTAACAGCGCCAATGCAACAACTTCGTTTATTAAAATATTAGTAGGAACGGAAAGTAATGTCGTTCTTCTACATTAAATTCAAATAACAACTTTTTTAGCGATATTTACAATAGAAAAATCTAAATATTTTGTTATTTAAATATTGTCATTATTGCTCATTTTAAAAAAGTATTCTTCAGTGTATTTTTAGCTTCGCTTGAAATCAGTGTTTAATACGCGTGGCGCATGAAGTAACATTTCGAGTTTAGAAAAGCCCCGCGAAAATTTGTCTCGGGTCGCTGCGCGACCCTCGACAAATTTTCTACGCGGGGCTTTTCTAAACTCGAAATTTTACCTCATGCTTAGTCTGTTCGGGTCGTTGGGAAACCGGCGGATCTCTTGGACAGAGAGATGGGGACACCACTAACCCCTACCGAACGCGTCCCCAGGTGGCGGATAGGGGAATGCCTCTCCCATGAAATGGGGTGGTAGAGGTGAAATAAAATAGCCTCCGCGGACCAAGTGGACTTCACTTAGGGAAGAAAACCCAACAAAAATTGAAGTAGTAAATGATAAGTGAACAAACAAAACAAATACCCCAGGCGGGTAAAAATCCCGCCGTTGGCTCCGACCGGGTGCAAGCCCTGGTGACCGACGCTGGCCTACAGGATTCTGGGGAAGGCCAACTTGCCCACAAATCAGACAAAACAAAACAAGTCGCCCAGACGGCAACCACGATGTCGTTTTCAGAGGACGAAGAGAAACTCCTATTAGGGTTTGCCAAACGAAGGATAATCAACAGATCACCTCAAAGAGAAAGAAGCCACTCCCTGTCAGAGCCACTGTTTATAGCAGTTCTAGACCAAAAGAAAAGGACCAGGGAAGAAAATTGCACAAATGAGGGGGACCCCAAGAAGAAAGCATCAAACCCAAAGAAGGAAGACAACAAGAAAAACTCAGAAAAAATAATCAAAAACAGCAAACATGAAATTGTACCGCCACCCAGAGTGGACTTAATAACAATACCAGCGAGCGACCTAGATAATCTAAAACATCAACTGGCGCAAGCTATACAAGAAATAGAAAGTCTAAAACTGCAAATTAACCAACTACAAAACAAAAACAACAAATATGCCACATCCTCTCAAAATAGAGAAGCAGTGCAAACCAAAAAGAATATCGCTGTGAGATATAGTCCAGATAATTCTGATGAAGAAGAAACCCTGGTTCGTCGAGAGACGGACTGGCTCTTGCCAAAGACAAATAGAAAGCGTAAAGCCAGAGAATCACCAGAAAAAGTGGTAGATAACCCAACAAATGAACACAACAAGGATAAAACACCAAAAATAAACAAACCACCACCAATTATATTAAGTAATGTAACAAATTATAATGATATAAAAAGTAAACTTAAGAACATCAAGCACACCACCAATATGCTTAATAGTAACCAAATTAAAATTAATGTCGAAACAGACAATGATTATAAAGAAGCTACTGCAGTCATTAACGAAGAGCGATATCAATGGCATACATACGAAAATAAAGCCCAGAGGCCTATCAAAGTTATGATGAAAAACCTGCATCCCTCAACCCATACTGAAGATATTATCAATGAACTTAAGGACAGAAATCTCAAGATACTGTCTGTAGACCAGAAACTAAAAAAAACAGACAAAAACGGCAAGAAACATTACATCCCGCTTCCGATGTTCATGCTAACTTTTGATAGATCTGAGGATATCAAAAAAATCTATGATATCCAGTATATTAACCAAATGAAGATTAAAATTGAGGCCATAAGGAATAACAAACTTATTCCGCAATGCAAGAAATGTCAAAGACACGGTCACACTCAGAGATTCTGCAATAGAGAGCAATCATGCGTCAAATGTGCAGGTAATCACCTGACTACAAACTGTAATAAAAATATTAACTCTCCACCCAAGTGTATCAATTGTCATGAAGCACATCCTGCCAGCTACAGAGGCTGTGCGATTGCCAAAGAAGTTCAGAGAAGAAGGGACCATACAATAAAGGATAACAAATCTAATAACCAGCCAAAGGTGATTGAACCAAACCCTGTCAGAACCGGTGTATCATATGCCAATACCGTGCAGAAAAAGATGGCTGAAACAACCGCCCCGCTGAGTAATGTATCCCCTGAGCTAACAACAATGCAACTCATGCAAAACGTGATGCAGACTATTGAACGTGTCAATGCTAGAATTGACAAGCTAGAATCCAGATACTCTGGTATAAAAGAGAACTAATTCACGGAGCTACAAGATTTAAGAATAGCTACCTGGAATGCAAATGGCATCCCAAACAAAACACATGATTTAGAAGTATTTTTAAAAACACTACACATAGATGTCTGTCTTGTCTCGGAGACCCACATGACTAATCAATCATACATCAAACTTAAAGGATACAAAATATACCACACTATCCACCCCAACAACCAAGCTAAGGGCGGTACCGCGGTTATAATTAGAGAATCAATTAACCATTTCGAAGAATGTCATCTGCAACGAGCTGATGTTCAACTCACTGTAGTTGGCATCAAATCTACCAAACAAAAGCTCAGTGTTGGAGCTATCTACTGTCCCCCAAAATATAATCACAAAAAAGATACTTATTTGTCATTTCTGCGTCACTCTGGAGAAAGATTCATCATCGGTGGTGATTTTAATTCCAAGCATATAGACTGGGGATCAAGACTAACTACAACTAAAGGCAGGGAACTAAGAAAAGCTATCCAGGCCTGGAATTGCAATTTCCACTCTTCTGGGAAGCCCACATATTGGCCCACGGACCCTAATAAAATACCTGATTTACTGGACATTTTCATCTCAAGGAAGGTTTCTCCCAACTTCATCAATATTGAAGAAAACTTTGACCTGGACTCTGATCATTCTGCCGTTATATTGACATTAAGTGAAAGAATAATCAAACGAACAGCACGACCTTCCCTTGTCAACAAAAATACAGACTGGGAAAGTTTTCAAATCGATCTTGAAAAGAATATCAACTTAAACATTAAACTAAAAACAGTAAAGCAACTGGAAGAAGAAGTTGAAAAATTTACCAGACTTATCCAAACAACTGCTTATAACAACACTAGGGAAATTACGTACATAACGAAAGGAGCAAATTACCCAGTGGAAATAAGAAATTTAGTTAAAGAAAAGCGAAAAATAAGAAGAAAATGGCAACAATCTAGGGATCCCTCCCACAAGACTATTCTAAACAATATAACACAGAAATTGAGAAGGGAAATCACAAAACTCAAAGAAGACTCGTTAAACTCTTACCTGCAAAATCTAACACCAGATGAAGAAACAAATTACTCTCTCTGGAAGGCGACCAGGAAGATCAAGAGACCTATCACATCTAGTCCACCAATCAGAAGTGACATGGGCCCATGGGCTAGAGATAACAAGCAAAAAGCAGATATGTTCGCAAAACATCTAGCAAACATATTTACCCCGAACAATACGCAGGAAAAGATTAATCTGCCACCATTCAAGAATCGAAAATCTGAAGACATCACTCCAGTCACTCCGAAAGAAATATATGAAGAGATCAAGAAAAACCTTAATCCAAAAAAAGCACCAGGATTTGACCTAATCACCGGCGAAATCCTGAAACAACTGCCTAGGAAAGGAATAATGCTATTAACCTACCTTTTTAATGCCGCTTTTAGATTAAAACATGTACCTGCATGCTGGAAAGTAGCGGAAATGATTATGCTGCCAAAACCTGGAAAACCACCAAATGAAGTAAAGTCATATAGACCGATTTCCTTATTGCCAATAGTATCTAAACTATTTGAGAAAATACTGCTCAAAAGACTTAAGATTATAATAGAGAAAACATGTCTATTCCCAGACTTTCAGTTTGGATTTAGACATAAACATTCCACGATTGATCAAGTGCATCGCATAACAAACATCATCGAACAAGCACTTGAGGGCAAGCAAGTCTGCTCCACAATATTTCTAGATGTTGCTCAAGCCTTCGACAAAGTTTGGCATGAAGGCCTAGTATACAAATTAAATAAAATGTTACCTAGACAATATGTACAGATATTAACATCCTATATATCAGACAGATTGTATAGAATTAAACAGGAGGAAGAATACTCGGAACTAAAAGAAATAAGAGCAGGTGTACCCCAGGGCAGTGTTCTTGGTCCTATTCTATATGTTCTATTCACAAGTGATATACCAACTCTAGAAGAAACAACAATAGCAACCTTTGCGGATGACACTGCATTATTAGTAGTAGATCAACAACAAGAGGTCTCCACCAGGAAACTTCAAACAGCAATTAATTCAATCATGGATTGGACCAAAAAATGGAGGATCAAGCTTAATGAGCTCAAATCTATCCATATCAACTTCACAAACAAAAGGATGACTAATCACCTCCCGTTAGTAATAAATGGCGCAATAGTACCTAACGAACTAAATGCAAAATATCTAGGAATGACCCTTGACACTAAATTACGATGGAAAGTGCACGTTAAAAAGAAAAGAGCTGAACTATCATTAAAATACAGACAACTATATTGGCTCCTTGGTAGAAATTCCAAGCTTTCAATACATAATAAATTGGCAATATATAACCAAATCCTGAAACCTGTTTGGCTGTATGGCATCCAACTATGGGGATGTGCTAGAGAAAGTAATATTAAAATCATTCAAACATTCCAAAACAAAGTGCTGCGCAACATTGTCAAAGCACCATGGTACATCCGAAACTCTGATCTTCATCGGGATCTTCAGATACCTACTGTTAAAGAAGAGATCAAGAGGTACGCTACGAAACATGAAGCAAGACTACACCTCCACACAAATGCAGAAGCTCTACAGCTGCTGGACAACCACTATCAAGTCCGAAGACTGAAGAGAACAAAACCATCAGATCTCGTGTAATGTGATATGTGTAAAAAGCAGAGCATAGTGCCCGAGTGAAATGTACATTTCAGAAAAACTAGAAGACGTCACTGGACCATCTCTAGAATAAAACTACCTAAGTTAAGAATGAATCAGATGTAAATTATTGGTTAGTCACTGTGACTAGTTATAATATTAAGTACAAAAAAAAAAAAAAAATGCTTAGTCTGGGAGTGGAAACACTCATTTGAAACCTTGCATTGAATGCTTTTAAAAAAAGCAATGAATGTCTGAAATTTTACAGAGCACACATCGGAATATGTACACTTAGGGCCAGTTACACCAAACCCGTTGAACTGGTTCAACTCTGAACTTTAGTTCAAAGTGACATTAGAACAATTGGACCTGTCATCTTGAACTCGAGTTTAGCTTGAACTTAAGTTCAACGTTTTTGGTGCAAGTGGGCCTTAAGCGAGAAACTCCCTGTATGTATAAATAATTTATTTTTACGGAATTTTTCTCTCCGTTTCTCTTCATTCATTTATACAAATTTATACAAAAATATATTACTAAAAAGAAATAAATTAGTAAAACGAAATAAACTAGAATACGTGTAAAATATTATACTTGAGCGGGAGGGGTTAACATAAATGGTTTAATCCACCCCTCTCAAGTATAATTTAAAAGATACATTTATTCTAGTTTATTTCGTTTTACTAATTTAACTCTTAAAAATGGTGATGTGTCCATCATAGTACTTTCCTCCGTAAATTAAAAAATATTTGTAGCAGTATTATTTTCAAAATGTCTTCAACTTTTTGATAACTACAACTTTTATTTGAAACATTTTTCAATTGTATCAACACATACACTGAGACAAACCAATGACTAGATAAAAGAACATTATTTATTAATTATCTCAAAAACTAAGAGTGCTATGACAAAAAGTAAAGATACAAAAAATCTTTAGTATTTTATTACCTACAACTTTTATTTGAAACATTTTTCAATTGGATCAACACATACTGACACAAACCAATGACTAGATAAAAAAAACTATTTATTGAATATCTAAAAAACTAAGAGTGCTATGACAAAAAGTGAATCTACAAAAAATCTTTAGTTTTTCATTTCCTACAACTTTTATTTGAAACATTTTTCAATTGTATCGACACATACACTGTCACACACCAATAACTAGATAAAACACACAACTTTTGAAATATCTAAAAAACTAAGAGTGCTATGACAAAAAGTAAGTGAACAATACATCTTCATTTTGTTATTATCTACAACTTTTATTTGAAAGATTTTTTTGTTTGATGAACATTTATTGAAAAAATCTGAAAAAACTGAAAAACGCTAAGAGTAAAGTACCACTTCCGGTTTTCCGATTTTCACCAAAAGCTTTTCAGTTCTTCCGATTGTAACAAAAAGCTTAAGTTTCAAGTTTCATCTCGATATCTTTAGCGGTTTTTGCGGTACAGCGCACACAGACACACACACAGACACACAGGCAGACAGACATTTTTCAAAAATGGTCTTATTCGACTCAGGGGACTTCAAAACGGATATTTCCGCTAAAATTTTTGATTCGAAAATTTTCACGAAAACAATACTTTCCCTTTGTATTACATACGGGGGAAAGTAAAAAATATATTGTAAAAAAATGCTCTACAAAATTTACCGGTTTTAGTTTCAACAACTTCGTTTATTAAAATATTAGTAGGAACGGAAAGTAATGTCGTTCTTCTACATTAAATTCAAACAACAACATTTTTAGCGATATTTTAATTTAATCAATAACATAATCACCCTAATTTTCTACGACCTTTTGCCATTTAGTGTGCAAGTTTTCAATCCCGGATCGATAGAAATCTCCAGGTTTCTTATAAAAATATCTGGAGATGGCATTTTCAACTTCTTCAGAATTTTTATTTTTTTTCCACCTATATAGGTTATAGGTTATATAGGGCCATTGTGAGTCGAGTCAGCCTCTCGTGAACTGCGACCTATCCGATCTATTGTTCTGCCCTTACCCAGTCACTTCCCAAGCAGTCCCACGTCTTCTATGAACCTGGTAACTTCCTTGGGAGTGATGCTACTCAATTCTTCATGGGATAATCGGTCCCTGCTGAAGTGTAAAAAACGCTTGTGGGCAATCGCGTCACAAGTGCAGAGTATGTGCTCGGTCGTCTCATCTGCCGAATCACATAACCTGCAATTTCCACTTTCCTCTTTTCCCATTTTCCACAAATGGTACCGAAGGGCACAGTGCCCTGTCATGAGTCCCGTGAATGTTCTTAGCTCGTTCCTTGTGAGTTCGAGCACCTTATGGCTGTGATCTAATTTGATGAGTCGTTTTGATTGACGTAGGCCTGGGACGTTGTTCCAGTGTTTACATATTCTGTCCTCTTCCCATTTTTGCACCACCTCTCTTCGGTGCGCCATGGGGAGTCCGCAAAACGGCTCTGGTCCTATGGGAGTGGCATTTGCACCTCTTTTAGCGAGTTCATCTGCCACTTCGTTGCCTTTGATACCCCCATGCCCTGGGACCCACATGAGGGTCAACGAGTTGTTCTTAGCCAGTTGCGAAAGGGATCGTCGGCATTCCCAGACAGTCTGTGAGCCGTGGCTGTAGGCCCGAACGGCCTTTAGTGCGGCCTGGCTGTCTGAGCAAATATATATATGCGCGCCGTTTAGGTGCCTACCCAGGCATTCCCTGGCGCACATATCAATTGCAATTGCTTCCGCTTGCAGAATCGTGGGTGTCTTACCCAGAGCCATGAAGCTCCTGTGGTTTTGGTTAGGCCCATAGATGCCTATTCCAGTACCTCTATTGTTCTTGGCACCATCCGTGTACCAAGCTGATGTGCCTCGACCAAGCTCGTTGACTTTCTTCGAAGCCGTTTTGGGGTCTTCAATCAACACCTTAAACGGTTTTTCGAATTCGAGCCTTCTGGTCATGATGTCCGTTGGTTTGCACAGGAGGACCGGGTCAATTTGCTGCAGTACTTCTAAGTGTCCTGTCCAGTCTCCCGGCAGAGTTTTCCTCCTCTGGTGTAGTCGGAGGGCCGCCACGAGTCCTTCCTTTTGTACCACCAGATGGAGCGGTGGGATACCTATGATTGCCTCCATTCCCGCGGTAGGGGTCGTTTGCACGGCCCCTGTGATACTTAGACATGCTAGCCGTTGAAGCCTACCCAGCTTCTTTTGCGTGTCTAGTTTTTGGGTTTTTGGCCACCACACAAGGGCAGCATAGGTGACAATGGGTACCACCGCCGTTCTATACATCCAATATGTGATTTTAGGCTTCAATCCCCAAGTTTTCCCCATTAGCCGCCGACAGGCCCAGAACGACGCCGTTGCTTTGGCCATGGTTTTGTCGACATGCTGATTCCACGTCAGTTTGGCATCTAGAATTACTCCCAGATACTTCACTTTCAACCCGAACAAAACGACAATAGTCCCATTCACGCGTAGGAGGAAGCTGCATTTAAAGGCTCCCTCGCTGAATGGAGTAGAAATAAACCTCCCACTCCATTCAGCGAGGGAGCCATTAAATGCAGCTTCCTCCTACGCGTGAATGGGACTATTGTCGTTTTGTTCGGGTTGACACTTAGTTCTTCCCTAACACACCAATTATTGATGACATTCAGTGCTTATTGCATTAGGTTTGTAAGAATGCTTACATGCTTGCCCATGATTATTACGGCGATGTCATCTGCGTAGCCTAGGGTTGTGAAGCCCCTTTCTCGCAGTTCATCCAGAAGACCGTCCACCACTATTGACCATAGTGTGGGGGACAAAACTCCACCCTGAGGACACCGCTTTGCTACAGTCATAGATACTGTGGATCCTGCTAGGGAAGCCGTAACCGTTCGACTTTGAAGCATGGATTCCACCCACCTTATCGTGGAAGGATATATTCCTTTATTTATAGCCGCTCGTTTTATTGCAGAGGATGAGGTGTTATCAAAGGCCCCCTCTATGTCTACAAATATTCCGAGTGCTATTTCCTTATGTAGGATGGCTCGTTTTGCCTCTTTGACTAGGTGATGTAGAGCATCGACGGTGGATTTGCCAGCCTGATATGCGAACTGCTTGGCATCTAAGGGTGCTCTTATAAGTGAGTCACTCTTTATGTGCTCGTCTATTATTTTCTCCATAGTCTTTAGGAGGAAAGAGGTTAGGCTGATGGGTCGATATGATTTAGGTTCTTCTAATGGCCTATTGCCCACTTTAGGTATAAATACCACTTTTGCCTCCCTCCACAACCGGGGTATGTACCCTAGTGCATAGCTTGCTTTGTATATCTCCCTGAGTCCTGGAGCGATACTTTCTAAGCCGCGCTGCAGTAGCGCGGGGAAGATACCGTCCATTCCTGGGGATTTGTATGGCTTGAAGCTGGTTATGGCCCAAGTCATTTTGCTGAGCGTGAATATTTTTCCCGCTAAGCAGCGGCTGTCCCGACTAGAGCAGTGAACCCCTGAGTCGGTAATAGTCGCAACTTTGTCTTTAGCCACTACCTTTGATCCTGGGAAGTAAGTACCTAGGAGTAGCTCTAAGCTTTCCTGTTGATCATTGGTATGACTGCCGTCTGCTCTTTTTAAGATACCGACCGCATTGGTATGATCCTTTGATAGGACCATCCGAAGTCTATTTGCTGGGGTCAGGTCGTCGATCCCCTCGCAGTAGGCCTTCCAAGCCTCTCGTTTAGACTTCCTGAGCTGCTTAATGTATTCAGTCAGGGCCTGTCTGTAGGCCGACCAGCTGCCTGTCTTCTTGGCTTATTGAAGAATTTCCGAGCGGAAGTCCTGAGTCGATCCAATTCCTTGTTCCACCAAGGAACGTTTCTCGAGAAGTTTACCTTCTTTACTGGGCAGCTTTCCTCATAGGCTGCCACGATGGTATCTCGGAGATGAAGTGAGGCCTGTTCTAGTTCCTCTGTGGTCGCAATGTTGTATTGGAGGCCCTGAAGTTCAGACTGTAGGTACTCGTTATATAGTGCCCAGTCCGTTCTTCGTGGCACTCTGCACTCTGCTATTTCCGTACCCACAGCTTCCACGTGGAACGCAATCGTTTGATGGCCCGACATAGAGGGCTCTGCCACCTAACAAATGCTGTAGCGATCGAAACAAGTGGAAATCAGATGGCGCAATATCAGGTGAGTATGGTAGGTGCGGCAATACTTCCTATCCTAGTTCATTAATTTTTTCTAGGGCTCGTCTTGTGCAGTGCGGTTTTACATTGTCGTGTTGCAAAATTACACCTTTTCTGTTAACAAGAGCTGGGTACTTTTCAATTAAAGATTGATGTACATAATTTGTTTAATTTAATTTGTTTAATTTTAATTTGTTTAATTTTAATTTGTTTAATTTATAGTTTAGCACCAAATGGTATAACATTGTCAATATAGTACATAAATAACATAAATAACACATAAATAACATAAATTAAGAATAGTATTCAATCTAAAAAATGATACCAGCTGTAGAGGTGTTTTTAAGAAAGGAAATCTTCTTACTTTCTACGCTATATATATTCTTGAATGCACGAAATTCCTATGGAAAAACAGACTGTTATTTAATGAATCCCGTTTAGAGAGTATATACAATACAAGACATGGTATTGAGTACAACTTCCCAAAGCACAGATTGAGCTTTTTTGAGAGAGGGCCGCACTATACGTGTATAAAGATCTATAATAATCTGCCACCCAGTGTTAAAACTGCGCAAAACTACACTAGCATGAGAAAAACATTATGCGACTTTTTAGTGTTACTAGAAGCATACAGTATGGAAGAATACTTCAATCATACTAGAATGTAAATACTTATTTGTTAAATATTTGTTTTCTGACCTGTTTTCAGGTCTTACAATGTATGTAATTTAATGTACCTACAATGTGTAACGCAGTGAAAATAAATTATATTATTATTATTAAAAATAACATAGCACTAGGAAATTTTAAATTAGAGTGTTTACATTAACTAATTACTATAAATATAAGAATGTAAAAATGTAAATAATGTCCAAAATAAAGATTCTTAAAATAGCTGTAAAACTGTAAAATCACTACATTCACTGCGTACATTTGTATTTCATGTATTCCTCCGAGCTGTAAAACGCATTCACCATGAGGAATGATTTGATTTGTTTTTTAAATTCATTAATGGGCATAGTTTTGACATGGTCGGGAAGCATATTGAAGAATTTGATGCCGTAGTATCGTACTCCCGTTTGTGACTTAGTGGGCCTAACCGCTGGAGTATGCATGTTCGTTCTCTGCCTGGTGTTATAGTTATGGACGTCTGAGTTGGAGCGGTAAGAAGAGATGTGTTTCCTTATATATAGTAGACACTCGAAGATGTATAATGACGGCAGAGTGAGTATTTCGCTTTTGATGTATGCTTGGTGACAACCAGCAGAATAGTCGTAGGAGCATATGACACGGATTACTTTCCGCTGTAGACCAAAGATCCTGTGTTTAATAGCAGCGTGGCCCCATACTAGCAGACCGTCACATATGTGACTCTGTATTAGAGAAAAGTAAGCGACTCGTAGCACATCTGCGGATACGATCTTCGATAATCTGCGTATTAGGAAGATGTTGGAGCATAACTTGTTGGCCAAAGCGTCACCATGTGTATGCCAAGTCAGATGGGAATCAATGTGCAGTCCAAGAAATTTAGTAGATGTATTATCCGCCGAATTTCTAAACAAGGTGAACGTGATATTTGCTGATTTATCGCAGTTAAGTTTGAGTTGGTTACAGTTGAACCATTCAAGTGCCATGTCGTAAGACTCTCTCTGTAAGACCGTCACTTTCTCAATATCTTTACCTTGTGTTGTTATGGTGGTATTGTCGGCATACAAAATAAAATTGGAAGAGGAGTCAGATAAGTCATAAATGTATATTAAGAATAGTAATGGGCCTAGGATGTGATCTAATCCCATTTGAGTATCCGCACTGCGTTCTTTCTGAAAGGTACGAGATCAACAGACCACAGGTATCGGGATGTAAGTTATAAAAGTAGAGTTTACGTAACAAAATCTGATGTGAAACACAGTCGAAGGCCTTTGAGAGGTCTAAGAACGTAAACTTTGAGGTCGCACCTGTTTCAAAACAATCGATTGTCCCTACGATGAGTTTCAGGATTGAATCTGTTGTGGTTCGCCCCTTTCTGAATCCAAACTGTTCTTCTCGTAGCAGATTGTTTTCTTCAAAGTAATCGATGAGCTGTCTTTGGAGAATTTTTTCATAGACTTTTCCGAATATCGGCAGTATGGAAATTGGGCGGTAGTTGTTAGGATTACTCTATCCAATTGTTCACAATAAACATTAGAAGTGTGATTCTTTATCAAACACTCATTAAAACAACTACTTCCCGAACTAATACTCAAATTATTCAGGCCATCTATAGACGCGTTTCGAGATTTATCTCGAATCAATATAGCTTTGCCATTCTCTCTAAAGAATTTGACACCTTAGAATTCTGCATTAACAGTTTGACCAGGTTTTAGCACTTCAAAATGAACAACCCCACGAGTATTTCACCAAACACACAAAAGCGCCTTTTTGGGGTATAAACCTGGCTTTGCTGCAGCTCGTGGCGCGTCATTTGGGGCAAGCCACTGCCTTTTGCGTTTTGGGTTATCGTAAAGGACCCATTTTTCATCCCCGGTAATCAAAAAATACTTCTGTGTTATACCGCTGAAGCAATAAGTTGCAGGTATTGGAACGATTAGATTTGTTTTCGTCGGATAGATTGTGCGGGACCCAAACACCTGCTCTGCTTACTTTCCCAATCTGCTTCAAATGTTCCTGAATAATTGACCAAGGTGCGCTAAGATTGTTCGAAAGTTCTTCAATGGTCTGGCCGAATGGATTTGCTTCCACTTCCGCCCGTTAAATGTCATTATCCAGAGTTGTTGGTCTTCCTGATCGATGATAGTCAGAAAGACTAAAACTACCGAATTTGAACATGGAAAACCACTTTTGGCATTTACGAACATCTAAAGCGTTCGGCTAAATATCGCAAATGTTTTTGATTTGAAATAAAAAACACATTTTATTGTTATGGTATTTAAAGAAAGATTTTATTTTTACTGCTAGGCTATATTTTTTATTTAAGTATTATTACAACAATATTTACAAATAAATAATAATAAATACAACATTTATATTGCACATAAAAATTCGAAAAGATTATATTACACATATTTACAACATTTCAATCGCAATTCCAGTTAAATCTCCAACGCGCATTTGAGACTCACAAAATTATCTCTAGTTGCAATCAGCTTGCCCTATTCTTAACTATCGTATGTTCAATAAAATAAAACCTCTAGAGTGCTATGGAAAATATTGTAGGTTGGCAACTCTGAAGTTATATATTATAATTATCATGTCTGACGTTTTATATGTCAATTCAAATCTCCAAAACGGGAGATCACACGGCCCGGAAATTGGTGTTTCAAAATCTCCATCATTGCCCGAGCTGTGTAAGCGGTTGCTCCGTCCTGCTGGAACCAACCATGCTCGAGACCCAATTTAGCAGTTTGCGGCAAAAAAACTCGTTTAACATCTGTCTAGCGCTCACCAGTTAAGGTTACGGTGGTGCTGTGGTTCATACGAGAGCGTGGCGCAGAACAAACAAATGTTTTATAATTCTATTTCTTGTATTTATTTTTGTTGTTCGTCCGATCAGATGCTGTTTCCAAATTGAATGAAACCCTACTCAGGATTTTAAAGACGCACTCCAACAAAATGTAAAATAGGAAAGTTACATGGACTTACCAGCCAGCCTAAATCAAAAAGAAAATTAAATCAAGGCACTCTAGAGGTTTTTTTTGATTAAACATACGATATTTTAATTGTGGTTTAACATTTTTGTGTAAAATTATCATTCATTGATAAAGCTCCCCTTGCCCATGAGTGTAAGGCTCAATTGTCCTCGCTGAATAGGGATGGTGATTCAAATGTTTGTAGTGTTTTTCAGTGATTCAAGTTATCCGAAGTTAACGCTAGAGATGTCAGCGTGGATCTCCTCCCAGGGCTAACTCCCAAGTTCTCCCAGTTGATCCAGGACAATCTCGCAGTCAAATCTGTAAAGAAAACTCAAAGTGATGAATCGCTAAAAAATAGTGAGCGAAACCCCATACGGAATGCTCTCTTAGTAGTGTTAAAAAACTTTTATGAAACAACCTCAATAATAAATTGTAAAAAAATGTAATAGCTGAGGCTGTTACTTAGTGAAATTCCATATCAACACTTTTAGTAAATAACACACTTGGTTGAGATTTCACTAGGCTCGTTCATCAGAGACAACAGTTGGGAATTTACTGCCAACTGTTGGGGAATTCTCTGATGACCGGACTGTTAATCGTGAACATGTTAGGGCAGCGGTCGCCATTTTTGTAATCGTGCTATTTAGACCGATTGAGTATTTTTTTATAATGTTGGGTATTTGGTTATCCAACATTATAAAAAATCACCAGATCTGGTTGACCAATAAAAAAAAAGACAAAATATATCTGAATTGAATTTCTGTTCAGTATTCCGGCACCAAATATCCACAGACGCGTTTCAGATTTTAAGTCGCGACCGAGTGCTGGGGAATACTGAACAATTTTGACTATATCAAGCCAATATGTGAAAACTGTTGATGGATTTGATAGCTAACGCCATCTAATGCTCCATAGTGTTATTAACGATGCTACTATGGAGCATCAGATGGCGTTAGCTATCGAATCCATTAATAGAATTTATCTAAACAAACTTTATATTTGTAAGAAAGCAGTTAAAAAAAAACACTGCATATGTTTCGAAAGCGTAAACGCCATCTAATACCCCTTAGCTCAAGTAGCATCGTCAATAGCTGACAAACCTCACGTTTGTATATAGCAGAGCTGGGACGAATCCTCGTAAAAAAGATTCGAATCACGAATCCGAATCACCTAATATGATTCGAATCACGAATACTCGAATAAAGGATTCGTAAGATATAAATATGATCAGCAGGATCCACAGTATCTATGACTGTAGCAAAGGGGTGTCCTCAGGGTGGAGTTTTGTCCCCCACACTATGGTCAATAGTGGACGGTCTCCTGGATGAACTGCGCGAAAGGGGCTTCACAACCCTAGGCTACGCAGATGACATCGCCGTAATAATCAGGGGCAAGCATGAAGGCATTCTTACAAACCTAATGCAAAAAGCACTGAATGTCATCAATAATTGGTGTGTTAGGGAAGAACTAAGTGTCAACCCGAACAAAACGACAATAGTCCCATTCACGCGTAGGAGGAAGCTGCATTTAAAGGCTCCCTCGCTGAATGGAGTAGAAATAAACCTCTCCAACGAAGTGAAGTATCTGGGAGTAATTCTAGATGCCAAACTGACGTGGAATCAGCATGTCGACAAAACCATGGCCAAAGCAACGGCGTCGTTCTGGGCCTGTCGGCGGCTAATGGGGAAAACTTGGGGATTGAAGCCTAAAATCACATATTGGATGTATAGAACGGCGGTGGTACCCATTGTCACCTATGCCGCCCTTGTGTGGTGGCCAAAAAACCCAAAAACTAGACACGCAAAAGAAGCTGGGTAGGCTTCAACGGCTAGCATGTCTATGTATCACAGGGGCCATGCAAACGACCCCTACCGCGGGAATGGAGGCAATCATAGGTCTCCCACCGCTCCATCTGGTGGTACAAAAGGAGGGACTCGTGGCGGCCCTCCAACCACACCAGAGGAGGAAAACTCTGCCGGGAGACTGGACAGGACACTTAGAAGTACTGCAGCAAATTGACCCGGTCCTCCTGTCCAAACCAACGGACATCATGACCAGAAGGCTCGAATTCGAAAAACCGTTTAAGGTGTTGATAGAAGACCCCAAAACGGCTTCGAAGAAACTCAACGAGCTTGGTCGAGGCACATCAGCTTGGTACACGGATGGTGCCAAGAACAATAGAGGTACTGGAATAGGCATCTATGGGCCTAACCAAAACCACAGGAGCTTCATGGCTCTGGGTAAGACACCCACGATTCTGCAAGCGGAAGCAATTGTAATTGATATGTGCGCCAGGGAATGCCTGGGTAGGCACCTAAACGGCGCGCATATATATATTTGCTCAGACAGCCAGGCCGCACTAAAGGCCGTTCGGGCCTACAGCCACGGCTCACAGACTGTCTGGGAATGCCGACGATCCCTTTCGCAACTGGCTAAGAACAACTCGTTGACCCTCATGTGGGTTCCAGGGCATGGGGGTATCAAAAGCAACGAAGTGGCAGATGAACTCGCCAAAAGAGGTGCAAATGCCACTCCCATAGGACCAGAGCCGTTTTGCGGACTCCCCATGGCGCACCGAAGAGAGGTGGTGCAAAAATGGGAAGAATACAGAATACGTAAACACTCGAACAAGGTCCCAGGCCTACGTCAATCAAAACGACTTATCAAATTAGATCACAGCCATAAGGTGCTCGAACTCACAAGGAACGAGCTGAGAACATTCACGGGACTCATGACAGGGCACTGTGCCCTTCGGTACCATTTGTGGAAAATGGGAAAAGAGGAAAGTGGAAATTGCAGGTTATGTGATTCGGCAGATGAGACGACCGAGCACATATTCTGCACTTGTGACGCGATTGCCCACAAGCGTTTTTCACACTTCGGCAGGAACCGATTATCCCACGAAGAAGTGAGTAGCATCACTCCCAAGGAAGTTACCAGGTTCATAGAGGACGTGGGACTGCTTGGGAAGTGACTGGGTAAGGGCAGAACAATAGATCGGATAGGTCGCAGTTCACGAGAGGCTGACTCGCCTCACAATGGCCCTATATAACCTATAACCTATATAACCTAAATATGATCCGAATCTTTTTTTTTTCGAATCGCGAATACAAATCCTTCAAGAATAAATTTTCTTTTATTATTTTTTTGCAACCATTAATATATAACTATCGTTACCAGTTGTTTTAACAAACATATTCAAAACCTAATTAATTATTATTAACACTGAACATTGTTGATAAAAGACTAAATATCTGATTCCCTCTTACTCTGATTAATGATGTATTTGTGTGTTTCTGGACTTCACTTCAAATCAGTGTTTTGTACGCGTGGCGCATGAAGTAAAATTTCGAGTTTAGAAAAGCCCGAAAATTTGTCTCGGGTCGCTGCGCGACCCTCGACAATTTTTCACGGGGCTTTTCTAAACTCGAAATTTTACTTCATGCTTAGCCTGGGAGTGGAAAACTCTCGTTGAAAGCTTCAAATTGAACTTTAAAAAAAAGAACGACTAATATCTAAAGATTTGCAGAATATAGGCTGAATTTGGAATACGTATACTTAAAAGAAGAACTCCCTGTGTCTGTTTGCTCCGAAGAAATATGAATAATTATAAACCATAATGAAGATAACAATTCATTCTCAAAAAACACTCGTTAATTAATATTATACACAACTGACGTTTGTTGAACAATGGCGGCGACAAAGAAAAAACATGTATTTTTAATCTTCTAGTAGAAATGCGTTTTATGTTAAAAGAAGTAAACTATCCATCTTTCAGCTAGTAGTACAAGTTCTTTCTGCTAGCAGCAATCGTCCTTTTAGTAGTAGATCAAACAACTACTATTTTGTTCCTTCTACTATTACTAGGACTTTCTGCAACTAGTTGTAGTACAGGCTCAGCGAGCCAAGACACGATAAGCCAGGACCATCTGAACTAGACGCTTTGTTAATAGCAGTAGTTATTCAGAAATCTTAGGTTCATTAGTGATAACTATAATGTATTTTCGCACGCTTTACAATTAACACCATTTCATGAGGTTTTCTACATACAAGATATCGATAAAAAAGTGGAGTTGTTTAATTTTCTGGTAATTCAGCTTTTTGATACTTTTGCGCCACTAAAGACGCAGAGAAGAAAGAAAACCCGACTCCCATATATTACGGATAATATAATTTTAATGATGTCATTGCGGGAAAAAGCATTGCGGAAAGTAAAAAAAGCAAAAGATTCTAAGGACTTTATAAATTACAAGAACCTAAGAAATTTAGTAACAGATGCAGTAAGATCAGAAAAAAGCTTACCTATCTACAAAATGAAAACTACAAAACCCGAAATAATTTGGAAGGAGTTGAAACAACTAGGATTTTGCCACTGTTTTACTAAATGAGTAAATGTTTCTCCCAATGCCAATATCTATTAATTATATCAGTACAAAACGTGCCCAAAGAAGTCCTAGACCCCTGCGTGCCCTCCCCTTGCGGAACAAACGCTATTTGTAAGGTGCGCAACAACGCTGGTTCGTGCACTTGCGTTCCCGACCATATTGGCAACCCTTATGAGGGTTGCAGACCCGAATGCATCCACAACGGCGATTGTCCCTCCAATAAGGCATGCATGAACGTGCAAGGACCCCTGCCCCGGTACATGCGCCGAACACGCTATCTGTCAAGTCATAAACCACTTGCCCTCCTGTAACTGTAGACCTGGATACTCCGGAAACCCCTTCAGTTACTGTCACGTGCTGCAAATACAAGAACGTAAGGCTCATTTAAGAATATTTTAAATTGATCTAATATTCCCTTTAAATAATTTAGCTGTTAGGCAAGACCCTATCAACCCATGCAACCCATCACCATGCGGACCAAATAGCCAGTGCAGGGAGGTTAACGGTCAAGCCGTTTGCTCCTGCTTACCCAATTTCACAGGATAGAGGGACATTTTCCAAGAGATCATCCAAGTCGTCGCGAAGGAACCTCAAATAACTGTTGCCGTTCAGGTGCCCCTCGATGAAATAAGGACCCAAAAGGTGTTCTCCAAGTATGCCTCCCCAAACATTCAGCGACCATCTTTGCTGGTGGTTTATCATTCGCATGGCGTGTGGGTTTTCATCGGCGTAATAATGGTAGTTGTGGCGATTGACATGCCCATTTCTATGGAACGTCGCTTCATCAGAAAATAATACGCGCATAAGAAATGATTCCTCCTGCTCAATTTTGTTGATAGCGCGTAGCGCTATTCCAGTTTTCGGAATAGTGCTACGCGGACGTAACGTAGTTCCACCAAACCTAGGGGACTACAATAGCATCAACTCATTGTTTTCAGAAGCATCGGGAAAAATGCCTGACACTATTTCAGAGGAGGTACTTAATCTCTATAAACATAACTTGAAGAGTGACGCACAAACAATGTTTTCCTTTTCTACAGTCTCCGAATTTGACGTTATAATGTATCTGAAAACCATAAAATCAAATGCGTTATTGATGATATTAACATCCAGATGATAAGACTTTGTTGTCCTCATATCCTACCTATAATAACACATATTATAAACTGCTGCGTAGAAATGAATAACTTTCCATCCACATGGAAAAAAGCGCATATCATTCCTCTGCCAAAGAATTCCAATCCTGAAACATATTCTGATCTTAGACCGATCAGCATATTACCAGTACTTTCTAAATTATTAGAGAAGATTATCGATGTCCAACTTAGAAAATACATAAATTACCAACAGCTTCTACCTCAAACTCAGTCGGGATTTAGAAGTGGCTACAGTTGCGGAACTGCCCTTTCTAGTGTTACAGATGATTTTTTTGATTCATACGACAATCAGCGCGTTTCAATTTTAGTACTAATAGATTACAGTAAAGCCTTCGATACGATTAGTCATGAGATTTTGTTTGTTATTTTAAAGTCATTTTGTCTTAACGATGATGCACTAATGTTATTGGAGAGCTTCTTAACGAGCCGCACTCAACGAGTTACCTTGAATGGAGGCTTCAGTCAAGAAACATCAATTACGCGTGGTGTACCGCAAGGCAGCATATTGGGACCACTCCTGTATGCAGTTTACACTTCCAGTTTCGGTAAACATATAAAAAATTGCTGTGCACACTGGTATGCAGACGATACACAACTGTACTGCTCCACAAAAGCAGCTGATATCAAAACTTGTGTAGAACAAATTAATGAAGACATTCACAAGTTGATAGAAATTTCAAACCTACACCATCTCCAGATTAATTCTAAGAAATCTAAAGTAATTGTCTTTGCCCACTCTTTGGTGTATAATACAATTATTAACCAGGTGCAGATCCTTGTTAATGAGGATATACTCGAAGTGGCTACCGCGGAACGCAATCTTGGGTTAATTTTAGACCGAAACCTCAGGTTTCATGAACATGTCAATAAAACCTTGCAGAAAGCTTATATAAACCTTAAACAGCTATACAGCAATCGCTTTGTTCTGAACCAACGTTTAAAACTGAAACTTTGCGATTCGCTTGTACTTTCCCATTTTAATTACTGCGATCACATATATGGCCCATCACTTGTTAGTAATGATGTACGAAGAATACAGGTAGTACAAAATAACTGTTTGAGATTCATTTATGGCTGCAACAGAAGAGAACACATCTCTCACAAATTGAAGAATGCTAATTGGCATAATATGGAACAGAGGAGAACGATACATGAAGCTTGCTTTTATTTTCGCATTATTAAAAGCAAAACACCGCCATATCTTTACAATAAAATTCGGTTTCGAACGGATGTCCACAGCATTAACCTACGTAGGAAAGATTCTTTTTCAATTCCGAGGCACAAAACACAAATGTTTAAAAGGTCTTTTCGGTACAGAATAGCCCATGTTTTGAATAAGGTTCCTATCGACTCCAGTTATTCATTATCAAAGTTTAAAATGAATTATATAGAGTATTTAAACAATTAAAATTATGTATTGCTTAATATATAAATTATCTATTTTTTTATTATACGTATTATTTTATAGGTATTTTTTTAGGAATAGTCGGCAGACTAGCTGGTGAACACCGAGCTAAGGCCTATTCCTATACATATATATATATATACTAATGTTATGTAATTGAATATGTATTTTGTTTTGTATTTGTTGTTACAATAAAGCGATTATTATCATTATTATTATTATTTCTGCTAGTAGAAATAGTGTTTCTGGCTATAAAAAAAACGACTGCTAGGTCTTTCTGCTACTAGTAGTAGTACAGGCTCCATCTGGAGGTGGCAAGATTTGAAGCTAGAACCATCTGAACCAGAAGCCCTGTCTGCCAATAGCGGAAGTTGTTTTTACTAGTAGAAATAGTGTGTTCTGCTAAAAAGTAAACGTTTCTATCAGTAGTAGTAGTTATTTCAGCTAGTAGTACAATTTCTTTGTGCTAGTAGCGTTCGTCCTTTCAGTAATAGGAAGAACAACTACTATTTTGTTCCTTCTACTACGGGTAGGTCTTTCTACTACTAGTACGGACGGAACCTGTACTACAGGTTCCGTCTGCTGATGGCAAGACATCTGAAGCTAGAACCATCTGAACTAGCAGCTCTGTTAATAGCGGTAGTTCTTTCTACTGTAGTAATTCTTTTAGCTAGTAGCAGTTGTTCTCAAGACTATAGCCGGGGGCAATGGCGGAGCGTGGTTTAATTCTTTGGGGGTGCACAATATTGGAAAGACAGTAAGCGCAACAGGCAACATTTTTGGGGTGGTCGTTATTAACAAATTGGGTTTTGGACGACCGACACTTTTGATATTCATTTTTTCCTCTAAAGATAGCGAAGAAAATTTGATTGTCTTTAAATATTGCACGGTAATAATGGAGTTCGAACACTCCGCCATTCTGGAAATTCGTGAAATCAACCTAAAACCGATACGCCGATATCAATCCGACCACGATGTGCACTAGTTATATGTGCACACGAGCCAGCTTAAAGCATTGAACGTCGCTGGGCTGTCGCGGGGAAGAAAGAGTGCGGGGGGCAGAGGTTCCACCAATTAGATTTAAAATTCACATGTGCAGTGCACGAGCGGATCAGGCGAGGTGACGCGGCCGCGGTGTTCGGTTGCCGTCGGGTCGGTGGCACTCGACGTTCTCTGCTTTGAGCTTGGATATTAGGACGACGCATCGGATAGCGTCTAGCGGAAAAAATAATGTTTGGGATTTATTTTACAAGTAGAATGGATTGATAAAATTATTTAAAGAATGAGGAAATTTAAATATGTTTGCAGGCATTAATTTGGGAGTGCACGTGCACATGTGCACTTACTGAGGAACCGCCACTGGCCGGGGGTGAGGGGATGTAGGGATGTGGGGGTTCAAACCCCCCCCTAAAGTTTTTGTATGTAAAAGCGGAACTGTAAGAGCAAGAACAATATTGTTTTCTAATCCTCCCCACAACATTTTTATAACCCCCTCCGAATTTTTATTTCTGGCTGCGGCCTTGGTCGTTTTTCAGCTTAATAGTAGTTTTATATTCTATTACCACTAGTTTTTTCTGCTACTAGTAGTAGTAGTAGTACAGGCTCAGTCTACGGAACTAGAAGCTCTGTCTGCTAATAGCGGCAGTTCTTTCTGCTAGTGGACAAATCGTTTTTAACTGAAAAAAGTAAACCTTACAGTTTGTAGTAGTGGTTCTTTCGGCTAATAGTACTTAGTAGTACTAGTACAGGCCTCGTCTGCTGGTAGCAAGATATCTAAAGCTATAACCATCTGAGCTAGAAGTTCTGGCTGGTAATAGTGCTAGTTGTTTCTGCTAGTAGAAATAGTGTTTTCCGCAAAACAGCCTATTTTCTGTAAATCTTTAGATATTCCTTGTTTTTCAATTCGAAGCTTTAAACGAGTGTTTTCCACTCCCAGACTAAGCATGAAGTAAAATTTCGAGTTTAGAAAAGCCCCGTGAAAATTTGTCGAGGGTCGCGCAGCGACCCGAGACAAATTTTCTGGGCTTTTCTAAACTCGAAATTTTACTTCATGCGCCACGCGTATAAAACATTGATTTAACGAGAAACTTAAAAACACACAAAAGACATTTTTCATGTTAATCTTCACAATTAATTCGAATTATTTTTAACATAAATAAGACACTTAAACTTTGTTTGTATAACTGAGGTTTTTTATTGTGACTATAGTTTCGACAACTTTAACTTGTCATTATCAGACTACTTGTAGTCTGATAATGACAAGTTAAAGTTGTCGAAACTATAGTCACAATAAAAAAACCTCAGTTATACAAACAAAGTTTAAGTGTCTAATTTATGTTAATAATGATGTATAACGAAGTAGAAGCCTCAACAGTTAACAGTTCGAATTATTTTTGACGATTCAAATCCTTTTGTAAGTATTCGAATCCTTTTATAAATATTCGAATCCTTTTATAAATATTCGAATCCTTTTATAAGGATTTGAATCACCCACATTTCGATTCGAATACGAATCCTCTTAAAAATACGTAACGAATCCGGATGACGAATCCAGTTGAACTAAAGTATTCGAATGCCTCTTTTGAATCCACTAAAAGGATTCGAATCCTGAATGATTCGAATCCTGCCCAGCTCTGGTATATAGTTATCCGGTGAATGAATGAGTACTGAACACAAATTCATATTCTTTTTAAAAAAAAACACTGTTTGGTGTTTTAAGTTCAACTATTTTTACTAAAAAAATACTGACCACTCGTATTCCAATTCGCCCTTTCGGCCTTGATCTCCCCGCGCAAACACCTCTCCACGTAAGTCAAAGGATCACAGTCCGCAGTGAGAACCTCCCTCAAAAGCGCGATGTACGCAATGGCCAGTCTGAGAGTGTCGATCTTGCTGAGTCGTTTCTCGTAGGGAAAGGTGGGCACGTGCATCCTTAGCTCATCGAATGCGGAGTTGATACTGCTGTACACCACATAAAAATTAGTAAAGAGGTTTTTTTCGTAGGGATCGAGAAAAAAAAAACATCAAGTCTAAAAGTACCCGGTGGGTCCAATAGCAGACCTCAGCATCCTTTTCCTCTCCCGGATGTTCGCGGCGTGTCTCTGCACCCGGTACGGGGAGTTGGTGTAGTACTCGCCGTTTATCGAGCTGCCACTGCACTGACCACCATCTAAAAACGAGTTTAATGTAGTTGTATGAGTTACGTGAAGGTGTTAAGTCACTTAATTAAGCACAGTTATATTCCTTTCTTCACTTTTATGTGAAGAAAGGAAGATAACTGTGTTTTATTAAGTAAAAACGAGATATTGATCATAATCTACATTTTGATCAAAGAATATGCGCAGATGTATTTTTGATTGTGGAAATTTTATAAGTATTTTAAAAAATTAGGTAGATTATTTTTTTGTGAAACTGTAGTCGTACAGTCGGCGCAGCCGAAATCTGGACGCTAAAATCTAATGGTGTAATTAACACTTTGCATCATAGCTGTTCGTCGCAATTAAATTTGACAGCTCTAAAAAAATATTGTCAAAAATTTCTGATAACATCTTTCTTTGTAATACCACTGGCTAAAGCCAGAATTACAGGAATGAATTTCAGTAACAAATACAGGGTGCGGCAAAACAGACAATGCAGTTTGGAACCCCTAGTACATCCCGTGTGGTGGGACTACCTACCTGGGAGGGATATCATTGTGTCGGGGGGGTCGTGCCGTTTTTAGTCGTTACTATGGTTTGGTCTGGAGAACATTGGGGCTTCGCAGTTCGCACGTTTCTTGAAAATGGCCTTTCGGCTGCATTTCAATCTTGCGGGTCGTGATCCCGTTCCTCACCGTAATTTAGGGGTTTAGAAAGACCCAGAACGGTAAGAACACCCGAAAATGTAGCAAGAGTAAGTGAAGCTATCCCCCCTGCTGTGGTCTTTACTGGTAGACGATCTGCTTGCAATAATAGATACGCTTGACGTCGAAGTGCAAGCGTATGCTGATGACATAGTCATTCTTGCAAGGGGCACGGATGAAAACCAAATCTGTGAAGCCATGCAGGAGGCACTGGATGCGACTCAGAACTGGTGTATAGGGGAACGGTTAAACGTAAACCCTAGCAAAACATCAGTTGTCCCGTTCACGAGAAGGAGGATCCTGAAATTGAGACCTCTTACTCTACGGGGAGAAACCATACCATTTGTGGAGGAGGCGAAGTATCTAGGAATCACCCTGGATAAATCGCTGAACTGGAACTCCCACTTGGACAAGACAATCCGCAAAGCAAGGTACGCCCTGTGGACGTGCCATAGAATTTGCGGGAAGTCATGGGGATTAAACCCCAAGCAAATGTACTGGCTATATGGTTCGGTCATAAAACCAATAATAACCTATGGCAGTATCGCCTGGTGGCCGATTACAACTCGAAAAACGGCCATATCAAGGCTCTCCTCACTGCAGAGAATGGCGACAGTGGCGGTAACTGGAGCCATACGCACTACCCCATCAGCGGCTCTAGAAATGCTACTGAACCTCACCCCCCTGCATATCCTAATACAGGGCGAGGCCAGATTAGCAACGTATCGACATCACCACGCGGCCCTATTGGATCCGAAGGTGATAGTCTTCATACCAAATGGGCTGTCAACTGCCATTGAGGCGGATGACACCCTAAGTATGAGGACTGACTACGCAGTCACGGACTACTGCGAGGATCAGCCGTACAAGGTCCTGTTCCCAAGCAGGGACGACTGGGAGCGACACAAAATCACCCCAGAAAAGGCTGACTCCTACTGGTACACTGACGGCTCAAAACTGTCCACTGGAACAGGAGCCTCAGTCGTCGGACCAAGGACTGAACTTTACTACAGCCTTGGCAGGTATGCTACCATACTTCAGGCTGAAATATACGCCATTGAAATGTGCGCCCACGAAATCCTTTCAAAGGGTTGGGCGGGCAGGACAATAAAAATATGTTCGGACAGCCAGGCGGCCCTTAGGGCCCTGGCATCTTCTAGATGCTCCTCGCTGGCTGTACGGAACTGCAAGGAAGCCCTCTGCCAAATGGCACAGGTAAACGGGGTCAGTCTGATGTGGGTGCCAAGCCACTCTGGCGTGAAGGGAAACGAATTAGCCGATTCTCTAGCCAGAGAGGGGGCGCGTACAGCCTACATCGGACCAGAACCCGCTCTGAGGATACCCAGATCAACAGCTAGAGACCGTAACAACGGATGGATGAGACACGAGGCACAGGATTTCTGGCAAAACCGCCCTGGGATGAGACATTTCAGAGCGGTAACAAGTGGACCATCTGCGGCCAGGACGGCCACATGGTTGAAGCTGAGCAGATCAGATGTTCACACATTAATTGCTCTCTTCACTGGACACAGCCGTCTAAGGCATCACCTTAATAAACTAGGACTAAGCGACACCACTGAGTGCCGCCTATGCCTAGAGGATGATGAAACAGCAGAGCACGTCATATGTGCCTGTCCAGCTGGCGACCAGATCAGGACTACGGTGTTTGGCACACCGAAGCTAAACCTGAAGGACCTGGAAAAAACTTCACCTGACAAGATCCTTGACTTCATCAAGAAGATGGACTTGGAAGGTTAGCTGTAAGGTCGGATGTTCGACCTTAATTGTGAGCCACAATAGATCCTTGCGGTCGCAGTGGAGGGTAGCATAACTACCCACTCACTTTCAATAGAAATAGAAAATAGAAGTGAAGCTATCGAACGGTCACCTACGCGCTCTGCCCGGAAGCATGCAACTGCATTGGCCATTGCTGATCGCTCTCCAAGACGGATATTGCATGAAGACTCATTTCACCCGTACAAGATGATGCTTGTTCAAAAGTTAATGCCCCCTGATTATGAAAACCGCATGAATCGCTCCCAAGAAATGTTGAACCGGATCCATGCGAGGTCAACTTTTTGCAGAAGTGACGAGGCCCACTTCCATCTCTGTGGAGGGCTGAATAAACAACATTTTCGATACGGGGCTGTAAATAGCCCAAGGCAACTTCACGAGAGACCATTTCACTCCCCAAAAGTCACCGTGTGGTGTGCGATTTCCAAATTTGGGGTGATTGGGCCTTATTTTTTTGAAGAGGACGGACGAACCGTAACTGTCACTGCTCAACGTTATGCTTTCATGTTGGATTTTTTTTTGAAGAGGACGGACGAACCGTAACTGTCACTGCTCAATGTTATGCTTTCATGTTGGATTTTTTTTTAACCTCGATTGGAAGAACTAATAGAGGAAGAAGATCTGAAAGACATCTAGTCTCAGCAGGACGGGGCTACGGCCTATACTGCTCGAGTTTCAATAACGAAGGTGTTCCCTGGGCGCCTTGTTTCTCTGAGAGGTGATGTGGAGTGGCCCACACGCTCCCCTGATCTGAGCATTTGCGACTTTTTCCTGTGGGGCTACCTGAAGGAAAAGGTTTTTAGTCATCGACCTCGCACCTTGGAAGAACTCAGGGATCGAATTCGGGAGGAAATCGCCGCTATACCCATCGAGATGTGCCAAAATGCGGCTGAAAATTTCAGAAATCGCCTTCATCAATGTATCGCTGCTGGGGGTCATCATCTTTCTGATGTCATCTTCAGGACTTAATGCATAAACCGGCATCGATTAAGATAAAATAAAACCCATTTCTTTAAATTGCGCCGTTTTTTTTTAATAGCCCTTCAAAACTGCACTGTCTATTTTACCGCACCCTGTACCATGACAACCAAAGAGCGTTCACATTTGGGTTGCGTCGACTGTACCTAATATTATATTCCTAAAGTCCTGGGGCTTGAGCTCCTCCTCAAAATTGGAGAGCTAACTTCGCCGCTGATAGGTACAGTTGCGAGAGAAAAAAAAACTGGTACAGCAGGGAGCATTAGCAACTTCTAAAATATCTTTTCTTTATCTTGTAAAACAAACTTGTCATGTACAGGTTAACAACATTTTTGTTCTTGGCCAACAAGACGGTGCTTTTGTTAACATGCACTTCATTAGCAAAGTCTCTAATGCTAATACCGTCTATAAACAGATCGCTGTTATCGCTTTTCACGTTTCAGCCAGTTGAGGCATGTCGACCTTAATTAAATTTCATTTGACATTTCCGCAGATTTGTCAATTTGATCGACAATTTGAAAAATCAAAGTGAGTCCAGTTTACATAGCCAAATATTGTATGTTCAATAAATAAAAAACCTCTAGAGTGCCATGGAAAATATAGTAGGTTGGCAACTCTGAAATTGTACATTAGAATTATTTTATCTTACGTTTCATACAAAAAGGTTGAATAGACTAGAGGGAGCATGGCTGTATTTTGTTATGTATCCGTCATGCTGAGGAAGTGGGGTGCGCGCGACATTGTTTTGGTGCAACACCTGATTTCGATCACGCCTTTTTATACATTGTGATGTTTTGTTTGTTTATCGAGATTTTTGACTCTTTTTGTTAGTATAAGTTACAATATCTCATTAAAATGTATTGAAGAATGCTCGCTGGCAACAGGACCTGATGGGCAGCTTGGTGGTGTAGTGGTTAGAGTGTTGTACTTGTAATGGGTCATAGGGTGGTCATGTGCAAATATTATTTTCGTCTAAAATGTATAAAGAAAATTATCATTATTATTATGGGGATCGAGAATAATAAGATTTCAGTTTATTTTTTTGTTGAATAGTTAGGGATGCACGCGACAGAAACACTTGAAGTCATTAAGATAAGAGCGCGAGGGAAAAATGCATATGTAGGTTTTAGAAGGAGAGATCTAAAAATAAAACACGATCAGCAGTAAGGGTTAATGAACTAGATAGACGAGAGGGGATTCCGGGAAGAATCGCGAGCGGTGGAAGCCGATTTCCACCTCCAAATTTTCGAAGTAATAAAGAAAAGGGAGAAATAGGACAGTGAAGCTGAAGTCGCGAGAGGAAAAAAAAGCCCAATCATTTTAGTACGGCGAGGGGAAGTTAAGTGTAAGTTTAAACTGAGATTGAAATAACTGTAAGTACGAGTGAACATGGTGACAAAGTAAAACAAAGTGAGCAAAATCCAACAAACAAATGATTTATTTCCCAATTCTTTTACAAATACGTAAAAGCCGATTGGAAGGAATAAATCGCTACAAACAAAATGAATTATTTCCCAATTCTTTTACAAATACGTAAAAGCCGATTGGAAGGAATAATTCGCTACAAACAAAATGAATTATTTCCCAATTCTTTTGCAAATACGTAAAAGCCGATTGGAAGGAATAAATCGCTACAAACAAAATGAATTATTTCCCAATTCTTTTACAAATACGTAAAAGCCGACTGGAAGGAATAATTCGCTACAAACAAAATGAATTATTTCCCAATTCTTTTACAAATACGTAAAAGCCGATTGGAAGGAATAATTCGCTACAAACAAAATGAATTATTTCCCAATTCTTTTACAAATACGTAAAAGCCGATTGGAAGGAATAAATCACTACAAACAAAATGAATTATTTCCCAATTCTTTTACAAAGACGTAAGAGCCGATTGGAAGGAATAATTCACTACAAACAAAATAAATAAAAGGGTTACTACACACACAACACAACGTAAATAATAATACAAATTATAAATTTGTATAATAACTAGGGTCGAACCGTTACATACTGCCACGCCACGGACCGGGGTTCAAATACCGGCCTTACAAGCTGTCTGCATTTATATAGATTAGGATAAAAATGCCAAAACACTCCGTCTTCTCGGATATGACGTTAAATGTATGTAGGACCCGTGTACTGCCTGGATGCGTGCACGTTAAAGATCCCTACCGGTGGGTTAGAACTCTGTTGGATACCGGGAGTGAAAAGTCAATGTTGCACTTAAACACTTAACTTAACTTTATTCTTATAACAATAATTACAATACAGCATGTATTCAGAATGACGGTTGGGTACTAACTAACTGCTTAAGTTCTAGAAAGGGTATATATATGGAGGTAAGACCACACGCGTGAGGACAGACAGAGGCCCGTTTTTGGGGACGTTCCCACGAGGGTGGTATTTACCTATCGTCGATACAGAAAAAGGCTTTCAGACTTAAGGGTGCCTAATAAATACAGGTCTAAGACATTAATGGTAAAAGTTACTTGATGAAATTAAAAGAGAATGGTACCTAATAAATATACATATATCTACGACACTAATGGTAAAAGTCACTTAATGGAAAATAATGAAATGTAATACAAAAAGGGTGTCTAGTACACCTGCTAAACTTAAGATACTATATAATGGGGTTGTTTCCCACGAACGTTAGGGTAGATAGTCTTTATATGGCGACAGTCCGTCTAGCACTTGGGTGGTCATCTAACACCTCCCCGCTGAAGACGAAAGATGGGGGGAAGACACAGGTTTCGTCCTACAAAGGAACGGTGCTGCGTCTGGATTTTGGGAAACTCCTGTCGTCTCGTCTGGGAGCTGAGGCCGTTACTGCATTGTAACGAGGTGGTTGAAGTTCGATTTCTTCGGAGGCACGTTCGTAAATTGCAATTTCTCCGGTGTGATATTGACGTTCAGATCGGAGGTCCGATTCGAAGTTGCAATTGACGAAGTTTTTTATAATGGGTGGCATCAATTCTCCATTCCTTGGATTCCTTGTGAAGCAGCAAAGACGTCTTAACAAATTCCACCAACCACACCAACGACAGATGTTACAACACAACATTAGCGTTAATGTAACACCTAGCAGGCTAAGGATTAGTGTATACCAGCTAGTATGTTTTACGATGAACGGTTTGTTCATTTCGTGGTCTAACAACTCGTCGAATTCGTTGAGTTTTTTATCTGCATACTTTAATTCGGTGAGGTCGATATTTGATAGTTTAATGGGTTGTATTCGAAGTGGTATGGAATCGTTGATTTTCTTGTCGACACAGCATTCGTCTTGCAAAATATTAATTTTTGGAACGTAGTCGACGGATATGTTGGAGAACATTTCGCTGGTTGCTTCGAGAACATAGTAATCGGTGTATCCCTTGCAACCGGGATACAATCGGATGATTCCTGTTTTATTAAGAATTACGTCCTCCATGTGGTCATCACAGAGGATTGTTAACGTTGTTGATTTCAGCAACACATATATCCATTCGTTATTCCGGATGGATTTCCAAGTCTGGATATCGGCTCTGATGGTTCTAGTTGAACATTCTTCTGGAATCTTGGAGAGATGCGGCGACAACAATTGGATTTCGCAATTGGCGATTTCAGTTCTTCTTGTGGTGGAGACTCCTTGGCAGATGAACGATCCTTTGATGAATTCGTCGCATTTATTCAAATCTTGCATAAGGTTATATAAGGTTTTTGGTTGTGATATTAGGAGATATCGATAACTAGGTTGTATGTAGGAATATATTAGAGGATCTTGATGTTGCATAGGTAACGGGATCATTTCAAAAATAGTGTAGGATAGTTTGTCTAATAACGGAATATTCAATGCAAATATGACAATGTTTCGCTCATCAACAATGACATCTAAATGTATTAATTTGTAGTAAGTTAGAGCGTTTTTATAAGATGGTGATAAAGGAAGTTCATATTCGCCTTTGTATTTCAATAGCTCATTAATTAAGATTTTTGGAGTGACAATCTCCGGAGATAGAATTCCATGTTTAGCAATATTAATGGCGTGAATATAATTATCAAATTCCTCCATTACTCTATTTGCAAGACTGGATAATGTTGAAATATGTTGAATAATGATTGAATCCAATTCTAAATCATTGGTTTTTCCTTGATTGTTTTGTGCAAGATTTGCAATTTTGAATAAATTTTTATTTAATTTTGATTCGTTTTCCTTTAATGCAACAAAAGAGTTATTAAAATTTCGAATCGTGCTCGAAATTACTTGAATTTGTGATTTTAAGAGACCGTTGATTTGCTGTCTATCGTCTATTATCGAGTGAATACTATCGGAATAATATTTCGCATCATTGGCATCGGGTGTACCAATTAGCCAACGTAGTGCTGTAGATACGCCATTTATTAAACCACGGCGTTTCCTGTTTTCTTTGCCAATATAATGATTCAATATTTCTTGTTTTTTATAAATTAGTTTTAGTTGATCGTTAATGTTTCCTAAATTTTGTTCGCAATAAATTGACGAATGTGAATTCTTATTGCCTTTTGATAGAGAACCACAAAGATTTATTGATTTGAGGATTGAATTCTCAAGTGTTCCGCGAGCCTCAGATAAGAAAGAAATGTTTAAATGGGATAGTAATGTTATTTTTGAATTTGATATTCTAGCGTTTCCTAAATTATTGTAGTAAATTCCGCTTGTTTGGTTTAATTGATATATTTGATAGAGATCATTACAATGGACCAGGATCGGTAGGATCGATAGGATCAAGATTACAATCGTCGTCATCTGAAAACGAGGAAGGTTTCAGTAAGTTTTTATGATATTTTACCTTTTTGTTTTTCAATTGCAATTCTACTGTTTGGTTATCGAAGATTCGTGTTATTTTGTATGGTCCTTTGAAATTCGGACAAAGTTTCTTGGAAAGTTTGGGGTTAGTTGATTTGTTTTTAATGTAGACTTTATCGTTTACCTTAAATTCACACGAGTTATTCTTTCTATCGTAAAGACGTTTGCTTGAGTTTTTTGAATTTATTATATTTTCGCGGGCTATTTTGAATGAATTGTTTAATTTGTTTTGTAGTGACTTGACGTAATCATCATAAGTGTAGAGTAGTTTAGGTTCCTGTGTTATGGAAGATGGCAAATATGGTTTATGACCAAATAATAGTTCGTAAGGGGTATGATTAGTCGATTTATGAGTAGAACTATTATAGCTAAACATAGCAAAATGGATGTATTCATCCCAATCAGACTGATTAGGTTTGATGTAATGTTTTAGGTAATCTTTTAAAGTTAGATGTGATCTTTCCAATGCCCCGTTAGTTTGAGGATGGTAAGGTGTGGTGGATATATGTCTAGTTTTAAATAGTCGCGTTAATTCCTTAATTAATTTGGACATAAAATCTGGACCTTGATCGGTTAATAAAGTTTTAGGAATTCCGAAGTATGTGATTATTCGAGTGAGTGCACTAGCAATTGTTTTAGATTCGTGATTGGGGACTGGTTCGGCGAAACTGAATTTAGTTAAATCATCTTGGGCTGTTAAGATGAATCGATTGCCATTTTCTGTTATTGGTAGGGGACCTACAATATCTAATGCTAAACGTTCTAGTGGTTCGGTTGACGTAGATGTGATCTCCATAGGTTGTCTTGTTGGTTTAAAATCGGTTTTATTAATCTGACATGACTGGCAGTTCTTAATGTATTTTCTTATGTCTGATTTCATTGAAGGCCAATAGTAACGTTCTTTAATTTTTGAATAGGTTTTGTTGAATCCGTAATGTCCTGAGAATTTGCTGTCGTGATTGTCAATTAATATTTGTTTTATCTCGTCTTGATTCTTTGGAGTGATTTTAGTTGTGTTGTATATTTTTATTAAATTGTTTTTAAAGACAAATTTTAGCATTTCATACAATTGCGGTAATTTAATGTTATTATGATGATCTGGTGGTATTAAAGTGAATTCATTATCTTTAATCGTTTTTCTAAATGTTTGCAAGCAATGTAAAATGTTCTTGTATTCGAGTTTATCGAAGTGAAAATTAGTAGGGAATAGTAAATAGACAGTTTGTTTAGAATTACTCAGTTTATTACAACCGTTTATGGTTGGTTTAATATTTTCTAAATTAAAATGACTTTGAATAAAATCTGAGTATGGATTACTTTCATCGAGATCCTGAGACCAAAACATTACTATAGGAGTTTTTATTGAAGTTAGTGGTCGATTTTCCTTATCATAAATAATCACTTCTTGATTGTTATAATGGAATTTAATGAATTCTCCATAAGAATCACTGTTAACATAGTTAACAATTCCTGTTTCAGGAAATAATCTACTAAGTCCATCGGCGTTTGAATTTATGCGTCCAGGTTTATATTTTACTTCATACTCATATTCGCTGAGACGAAGTCTCCAACGAACGAGCCGTGACGAGGGATTTTGCATGTTAAAGAGCCATTGTAATGGCCTATGATCGGTGTATATGGTAAATTTTCTTCCATATAAATAAGGACGGAAATGTTCTGTGGAGTTTAGAATAGCTAGAAGTTCTTTTTCCGTGGTTGAATAGTTTGTTTCCGCTTTATTTAATGACCTGGAGTAATAGGCGATTGGGAGGTCTTCTCCGTTTTTCATTTGTGAAAGAACACCACCGACTCCTACGTTCGAGGCGTCTGTAGTTAAGATAAAGGGTTGTGTAAAATCTGGATATTGCAATATAGGCTCTCGAATTAATTTATTTTTTAGGGTTTGGAAGCTTGTTTCTTGTTCATCTTTCCAATGAAATTCGACATCCTTTTTTAATAACACCGTCAGGGGTTTGGCTATTGTGGAAAAGTTATTAATAAATTTGCGATAGTAGCCGATCATGCCTAGGAAAATTTTGATCTGTTTCGGATTTTGTGGACGAGGTACTGATTTAATAGCTTCTATTTTATTAGGATTAGGTTTAAGACCTTCGTCTGAAATTATATGTCCTAGATATTGACACGATTTGTTCAGAAATTCGCATTTGTCTGGCTGTAGTTTTAAATTGTTCTGCCGTAAGCGAGAGAATATGTTTTTTAATTTACGGTTATGATCATCGAGTGAGACTCCATAAATGACAATATCGTCGAGATAAACAAAACATTGATTGTGAGTGAGCCCCATGAGTACGTTATTCATTAGCCTCTGAAAACAACTAGGCGCATTTTTTAATCCAAAAGGCATCCTCGTGTATTCATAGTGGCCATTGGGGGTGCTGAATGCAGTTTTTGGACCATCATCAGTGTCCATTAATATTTGATGGAATCCGCTGGCTAAATCTAGCGTCGTGAAATATTGTGCGTGCCCTAATTGGTCTAAGATATCTTCGATGTTAGGTAAAGGGTAGGCGTCACCGACCGTTTTTTCATTTAATTTGCGGTAGTCGATAACTATCCGCCATTTCCGTTCGCCTGTGGCGTCTAGTTTTTTCGGGACAACCCATAAGGGGCTGGACCAAGGGCTGGTGGACGGTTTTATTATCCCTTGACTTAACATCTTCTCGATTTGTTTATTTACTTCGTTCTTGTGTACCTCTGGATATCGATAAGATTTTGTATGAATTGGAAGCGGGTCTGTAATGGGAATTTTATGACAAGTAGCGTTTGTATAACTTAAGTTATCGTTTGGTAAATAAAATAAATCTTTAAATTCTCGACAAATTTTCGTGATTGAAGTTTTCTCTTCTGAGTTGAGATGATCAAGCCTTAAATTTTGATTTAGTAGTTTTTCTCTTTCAGGATTGTTTATGCAATTTTGATTTATTTGAAAGATTGAATGAGTGTTAGAAATAGGTTCAATTGATATAGAAGGGACTGTGACAATTTGTTTTATTGATGATTTGTTTATTAGCGTAATTAAACACTGATTTTGGTCATTGATATAAACCATTGAATTTGGAATTAAAAGAGATTGATTGGCTGCGAGATTTTGATTAATAATTATACCCTCTTTGAGGTTGAGTGGATTATTTACGTTGATTCTGACGACAGTTTCCGTTCGAGGTTGAACAGTAATATTTATTGATGATGATTGAGGCGTATTACGATGAATTGGAATTGGAATAGAAATTGAATTTAGAATTAGAGAAAAAGAACTATAGTCGATTTTTGCGCTATGCGTTCTTAGAAAATCGTCGCCTAGTAAGCCGTCGAAAGGGATATTAGTGATTGCATCTATGATTTGGAAATTAGATTTTATTCGTTTATTGTGAATTTGGAGGTTGATTTCGGTTTCACCTAAGGTGTAAATTGGAATGTTTGGTGCTAATCCGTTAAGAGCAACTGGATTTTTATCGTGGATTTTGAATTTTGATAAGCTCATAGCTTTAATTAAAGATATGGAAGCGCCCGTGTCGATTAATAATTTAATCGTTTTATCTGGACAATTGGACATGTCAGATTGAAATGTAACATAAATTAAATCATTTGAACTGAAGAATGAATTAGAAATATTTACGTGTTGGATCGTTTCAACATTTGATTTTGTATCTTCATTAGTTATGGGATGCAACTTAGATTTAGGATTTGATTTAATTTTTATTAGAGATTGATTCTCTTGGATGTTTGATTTGGATTTAGGATTTGCGATTGCATGCGAGTTTGAATTAGAATTTATTTCGGAATTTGCGATTGGATGCAAGTTTGAATTCATTATAAATGGAATTGTTCCAGTGCTTGAGTGATTTGATTTTGTTGGTTTGGTATAGGAGGAGGGACTCGATTTATCAGTCGCTCCTGAAAATTTACTGACGCATTTTGATTATTTTGATTTTGTGATGTTGATTTTTTTGAATTGTTATATTGCCTTTTACGACATTCCTCGAGTACGTGACCTGGCCTTTTGCAATATCTACATTGTTTTTGTTGATTCGCTGGATTTCTAGGAGTTTGATAGTTATGAGAATTGTTAGAGAAATGTATAGATTTCGTGCGGATTTGAGGTTTATTGCGGAAGCAATCTTTTGTAAGGTGATTATTTTTTCCACAAGTTTTACATTTTATTTCAATAGACTTGTAAGTTAATCTCAACGCTTTTTCCTCGGCAATTGCTGCGGTAAGCGCTTCGTTAATAGTTTTAAATTCGCGATACCTTAACATTTGAGATAAATTAGGATTCGAGTGATAGATGAAACGGTTCAATGCAATGTCTTCAATCATTAGGAGGCGTCCTTTTAGGCGTTCTTTATCATTTTCGGTTGAATGTATAATAGCTAATGTACGGGAAGTTAAATCTTCTAATCTCTGGTAGAATTGTGACACGTTTTCATGTTGTTCGTGTTTAATATTAGTTAGCTCTTCAAGTAATTGATCAAGAGATTTCCTATCCTGATATAAATTAATTAATAATTCTGAAATATCCTCCCATGTGGTTAAGTTGCAGTGAATATCGATCTGTTCGCGAGCTTTACCCGTAATTTTACTTTTGACAAATAAAAGAAGTGGAGGTATTTGTTGATCACTAGCGAGTTCGAAAACCGAATCGACTTGCTTAATAAAACTTCTTATTTTGTATCTATCTCCGTCGAAGTTATTCGGAATAAGTTTAATTAAGAAATCAAGTGAAAGTGAGTTAGCATTGTCATTTTGTTCGGAGTTAGGCATGATGTTTTTGTTTGTTTAGGAAAAAAGAGTTAAGGATGCAAGACTGAATAAAAAGCGACTCACCGTTGTTCCACTATTTTCAGACAGTCGGAATGTTGCTGATCGCCGTTCTCTGGATCGGGCCTGAAATCTTCTTATGTTGCACCAGGAGTTTCCTCTGGGAAGACGAATTCGTTGGCTTATTTCGCGAACCGGATGAACGTCCCGACTATCCCACTTCTGACACCAATAATATGTTGGATACCGGGAGTGAAAAGTCAATGTTGCACTTAAACACTTAACTTAACTTTATTCTTATAACAATAATTACAATACAGCATGTATTCAGAATGACGGTTGGGTACTAACTAACTGCTTAAGTTCTAGAAAGGGTATATATATGGAGGTAAGACCACACGCGTGAGAACAGACAGAGGCCCGTTTTTGGGGACGTTCCCACGAGGGTGGTATTTACCTATCGTCGATACAGAAAAAGGCTTTCAGACTTAAGGGTGCCTAATAAATACAGGTCTAAGACATTAATGGTAAAAGTTACTTGATGAAATTAAAAGAGAATGGTACCTAATAAATATACATATATCTACGACACTAATGGTAAAAGTCACTTAATGGAAAATAATGAAATGTAATACAAAAAGGGTGTCTAGTACACCTGCTAAACTTAAGATACTATATAATGGGGTTGTTTCCCACGAACGTTAGGGTAGATAGTCTTTATATGGCGACAGTCCGTCTAGCACTTGGGTGGTCATCTAACAACTCCCACCGGGTTCGGCAAAATTCCCGGATAGCTGTAGACCTAATCTCCGGCGTCGTAGCAGCGGGAGGGAAGCACAATGGGCCTAATGAGGCCTAAGTGCAGTGCAGAAATGCGCACTCCCCAAAGAACCAACCAACAGGACCTGATCTAAGATATGAGACCGGTCAGAGAAAATAGCTTTCTACCGGCCCATTAGTACCTAAGGCCTAGCATATTGCTTTAGTCCCTGCCCATACTGTGCTCTAGTCTCTAGAGACCATACCGGCCCACCAGGAATTGTCCCAGTTTCCCGCTGCTTGTATCCGGGCCTGGCTAGCATCATAGCTTACTAAATTAAATCATTGATAAGAACTTTACAATACACAATTGCACCTTGAGTTAAACTTATTTATTATAACTAAAACGTATAGGTTTGTTATTATAATCTTATAATTTCATTTGGATGACAGTTGTTAACACGTTTGACACTAATTAGGTGTTGCACCGCTTGTTTAGAAACACACGAATTTTGGAGGTTATATCAGGCACATAATATTGCCCATCCCCACCACAGCATTACTTGTCTATACTGTTCTTAGTCTGAGGTTTCATATGACAATTCCTGATGCATATAGCCAACTTAAATTTAAAAAAAGGTTAAATAATGGCACTCTAGAGGTTTTATATTATTGAACATTCGATACTTTGCTCTTCTAGTTTTTTTTCTCTCGCAATCGTACCTACATCAAGTAAAAAAATAAAAAATGTAATACCTGTGCCATGATGCATGTTTGTTAAGTAATGTTGCTGAATGGATGCTGATGTACTGCTCGTTGCCCGGCTGGCAAATGCACAGCTTGGCAACTCTGTAAGTTCTTCCTCGGATAGATCATCTGCAGCATTATAACCTCCATATTGCAAACTGCCAAGAAATAGAAAATTATTAGCTATCAATTTGACCAATTGTTTAAAATAATGGGTCAAAGACACCATAATCTTAATTCTACATATCATATGTTCAATTAAAAAAAAAACCTCTAGAGTGCCATGATTTAATCCTTTTAAATTTAAGTTGGCTACACACTGTAGGAATTGACATATAAAACGTCAGATACAATAATTATAATGCATATTTTCAGAATTGCCATGATTTAATCTTGTTTCAAATTTAAGTTGGCTACACACTTCAGGAATTGACATATAAAACGTCAGACACAATAATTATAATGCATATTTTCAGAATTGCCAACCTAGAATATTATCCATGGCACTCTAGAGATTTTTTTAACATACGATACCCACTGAGCAAAAAACAAACAAATAGCGTTATATGAACATTGTAGCAACATTAAACGTTGTTTTAATGTTGATTAAACATTACTTAAATGTGTTTGCTCAGTGGGTACACACAGGGATTTTTTCTTTTAAGTAAACTTCACTATAAATCAGTGTTAAATCACAGCATAATCCTAGCTGTACAAATATACAGTGATTTTTTTATTTTAAGTATACTTTCACATATTCTATATAAACATTTCTAACAAAACCTAAGCAGTGTATTTTGAACTTCATTTTAAATCAGTGTTTGATACGCGGGGCGCATGAAGTAAAATTTCGTGTTTAGAAAAGCTTGAAAATTTGGTTTGGTCGCGTCCAAACCAAATTTTAAGGCTTTTCTTAATGAATGAATTGTATTAATTCAACCGAAGCTGTATTTGTTGATTTATTCTTTAGATAACTGAGCTGTAATTTATTAAAGAGATTATGTTTATTAAAAAATGAGTTTAATCTACTGTTTATAACCCTCTCGAATATTTTTGAAAAGTGTGGCCCAAAGTTCAAAAAGTTATATGAGAAGATTTTTGACTCTAACGCCATTTCTAAACAGGCGTTTAGTTTAATGATGTTTAGGTTAAAGATACATTTGAAATTGTCATGTCTGTTATGAATCTTTGTAAAGGATTATTAAGTAAATGTTATTTTAAGATCTGTTGGCAATGGATTGTATACGGTGTTTTGGTAAATTTGATATTTGCAGGTAGGTAACACTGAATCATAACCTCTAATTTTTGCAGTCAGTTCATTCGTGTGTTGTTTTGTACAGGGATAAAGATATGCACATCAGCTTATTTCCGACATCCCTTGTTTTTCAAAAGAGCTTAATTTGAAAAGTTAAACCAGTGTTTTCCACTCCCAGACTAAGCACGAAGTAAAATTTCGAGTTTAGAAAAGCCCGGTGAAAATTTGAGACAAATTTTCTAGACCTTTCTAAACACGAAATTTTACTTCATGCGCCACGCGTATAAAACACAGATTTCAAGTGAAGTTCGAATATACGTAAGTTTTACAATATTTCAGTGTCTTAACGCGTGGCGCATGAAGTAAAATTTCGAGTTTAGAAAAGCCCAGAAAATTTGTCTCGGGTCGCTGCGCGACCCTCGACAAATTTTCACGGGGCTTTTCTAAACTCGAAATTTTACTTCATGCTTAGCCTGGGAGTGGAAAACACTCGTTTATAGCTTCAAATTAAACTCTTCTAAAAAAAACAACGTGAACATTTTTCTTTTAAGTAAACATATGCCTAAGCTGTTAATTTTCCGACATCCGTTGTTTTTCGAAAGAGCTTAATTTGAAACTTTTAACGAGTGTTTTCCACTCCCAGACTAAGCATGAAGTAAAATTTCGAGTTTAGAAAAGCCCCGTGAAAATTTGTCGAGGGTCGCGCAGCGACCCGAGGCAAATTTTTTGGGCTTTTCTAAACTCGAAATTTTACTTCATGCGCCACGCGTATAAAACACTTATTTCAAGTGAGGTTCAAATATACATAAATTTCACAATATTTTAGTGATTTACACGCGTGGTATTGCTCCATGCTTTTATTTGCAGTTGCCTGACATGTGTTTCGATCTGTTACGATCATTTTTAAAGGTGAAACTAATTTCAATTGTAACATTTGTCAAATTCAAATTAGTTTTAACTTTGCAAATGATCGTAACAGATCGAAACACGTGTCAGGCAACTGAAAATAAAAACATGCAACAATACATGGGCAAATAATTTTTAATGTTTATTTAATAATTGTCAAATACGTTGAACTATTTCTTAACTTTGATTGGGATCGACTCATTACTTTTAGTATAATAATTGATTTTAATATTTTAATTTGTGCGTGATCCAGCGATATAAATTCCGTGATCGCTTTTTGTGCCGATGAAATATTCCTCGAGGTTATTCCACTCGGCGTATTAATCAGAGGTCAACGTTCATTGATTAATTTATTTACCTGCATCGGAGATCGATATGCAATAACTACGTATTTTTTCTGAATCCTTTTACTTACTACACCTTTGTTCTCTTTATGTACGCCCTACCGTGGCCCTTGTCTACCTTGTTTGTGTCTTAATATTGTTAGTCACCACGAAGGGTCGCGTTGGTGTGAAGAACTGTGTCCTTGTTTTTTCCATTCTTTCCTAGTTTATTTTAATTTTGAATATATTTCGACTTACTGCTTGAAAGATGAAATGCGTAGGGTGTGATCAGTTTGTCCACCCGGCACAATTTAAATCAGGAGCACTAAAATGCCCTTCGTGCACCGGATGGTATCACATTGATTGTTCCGGAATTGATTCGGACTATATTCAATACTATTTAACAGAAGCTCCTAAATCAGATGGCGACAAATGGGTATGTAAGAAGTGTAGCAAATCAAATGCAATAGATCGAAATTTATCTGAACTGGAAGTCGCGATTGATAAAGTACTTTAAATTCAAATTCAACAATTTAAAGAAGAGCTTATGAAGACTCTTTCGACGGAATTGCATAAAATTCATGCAAACATTGATTCTATTACACTGAGACAAAATAAAATGCAATCTGACATCGATGTTAAGTTAAAGAAACAAGCAAATAATGGATCGGTTGAAGATTACTCTATGGAAATCGAAGAACGTAGACGACGCAGCAAAAATATAATGATCTTTAATCTGCCCGAATCTGTTAAAACAACAATCGAAGAAATTAAGAAGGACGACTATAAGAAGGTTGAAGATATCCTTCGTGAACTTGATATACCTGATAAGAAGCCAGTCGCAATGTTTCGTGTTGGCAAAAAGTCTAATTCAGCCCGCCCAACGAAGATTATTTTTTCCAAGAAAGAGGATGCCATTGATGTTCTCAAAAACATCAACCGGGTAGTTAATAAGGAGATCCATATCAAAGCGGATTTAACAAAAAATCAAAGTGCTTATTTAAGGCAGTTGAGGGAGGAACTAAATAATCGCAAATCGAATGGCGAGACAAACCTTACGATACGTTATGTTAATGGTTCCCCCACAATAATGTCGACTAGCATGAAAAGAAAGTAAATAACATAAATATTTATGTTCATAACGTTGGTGGCTTTTCTAATAATTTAGTTGAATTTTCATTGCGAGTTTCGACTTCGAATTATGATATAATAATTATAATAGAAACATGGTTATCGAACAAAATTGCTGATGGTGAAATTCGGTTTCCGAACTACAATATATTCAGGGCCGATAGGACTCCCCTAACAAGCAACAAATCAAGAGGAGGTGGTGTATTGGTGTTGGTGAAAAAACAGTTTAAAAGTGCATTTATTCCCGTTTCGGTCAAATCGGTTGATCACTTGTTTGTTAAAGTTAATTTAAATGATAAAAATTACGTGGTGGGCGCTGTGTATATTCCTCCGGAGTCACCCATTGATCTATATGAATTACACGGCCAGGCAGTCGAAGAAGTTGCTGATAATAATCGTGTTGACGAATTTTTGTTGTGTGGAGATTACAATTTACCATCAGATAAATGGGATAACGACGGTTTCGGTGTGTGCATTAATTCCTCATCCTCAGTGCGCGCTCGGGCACTTATTGATAGTTTTAGCTTTTTAAATCTAAGCCAAATCCTAACGAAAATAATACATTTCTCGACTTGGTTTTTTGTAACAATTTAAATATTACACCTACTTTGGCAACTGATTTGCTTTGTGATAATAAAAAACATCACTTTGCTTACAACATTGTCATTAACTGTAATTGTATAAACGATTTTGCCTTCTGTGATATATATTATTATGATTTTAAAAATGCCGATTATTGTGAAATTAACAAGGTGTTTGCTAGTACAGTATGGATCGATTATTTTAAATCATGCTTATATGTTAATAGTGCTGTGGATGCTTTTTATTCAGTACTATACGCTGCAAGAGATTATTTTGTGCCGAAAAAAGGGTACACTATGGAAGCAAATACCCAAAATGGTTCAATTATGAGTTAATAAATTTGATTAAAGACAAAATAATGGCCCATATTTCTTTTAAAAATTCAAATCAAATAGAAGATTATCTTATATTTAAAGGGCTGCGCCAAAAGTGCAATTCTCTAAGTAAAGAGTTATATTCTAATTACATCCATTTGACGGAGAGTAATATTCGGAGTAATAGCAATAATTTTTGGAAATTTGTCCAATAACACAAAAATATAAAGAGCATACCCTCCAGTATGTTTTTAAATGGCGCTAAAAGTATAAATTTGCAAGAATCCGCGGATCTGTTTGCTATATATTTTTTGAGCGTTAATTGTGAAAACCTAACAACCAGCAGTAATAGTCTTAATCTAGAGCAGTGTGTTGACCCTTCATTTACTTTTAGCATTGATTTTATGAGCGTTTTCAATGAGTTAATTAATTTAAAACAAACTTTGTCTTGTGGCCCGGACGACGATCCAAATCTATTTCTCAGAGAATGTTCATATACAATTTGCCATCCTCTTACTATCCTCTATAACCTCTCTTTAGAACAACACTGTGTACCATCTGTTTGGAAGAGGAGTTATATCACTCCGATTTTTAAATGTGGTGACCGCACTAATATTAGCAGCTACCTTGGAGTTTGCATACAATCTGCGATTCCAAAAATTTTAGATCGTATTGTGAGTAAGCAGTTGGGATGGTCATTGAAGAATGTAATTGTTGACGAACAACATGGGTTTTCTTCGGGTAAGTCTACAACCACGAATTTATTGATCTATCAGGATTACCTTTTGAAGGCTTTGGAGTTTCGGTATCAGGTAGATTCTATCTATACTGATTTCTCCAAGGCCTTCGATCGAGTGAGTCAAGATATCCTGATTCAAAAGTTATGCTATATCGGATTTTCCGATAAGGTTGTTAAATGGATAAAAAGCTTTCTTTCTGACAGATATCAAATGGTCAAACTAGGTAATTGTATTTCAACTGAAATCAAAGCTACCTCTGGTGTACCCCAAGGCTCCCATGTTGGTCCAATCTTATTTAACTTGTTTGTTAATGACCTCCCCAACGGCTTAAAGTTCTGCAAATACTTGTTATATGCAGACGACCTAAAGTTATTTCATTCCGTACGATCTATTTACGATTCCAATAACATTCAAGAGGACTTAAATTATTTAAATGAGTGGTGTTCAAATAATAAGCTATCTTTAAATATAGCCAAATGTAAATGTATTACATTTAGTAGGACCAATAATACAATTCACAATAATTACAGTATCGATAATATACTTTTGGAACGGGTTTCGGTCATAAACGACTTGGGTGTGATATTTGAGAAATCCTTGTCATTTAAGACGCATATATTATCCATAACCAATAAAGCTTACAAGATGTTGGGTTTCATTTCTCAAATTGGTTCTGACTTTAATACTGACACCTTGAGACTTTTGTATTGCACCTTGGTTCGGCCACATTTAGAATACGCTGCAACAATATGGCATCTTCATCAAACCTATTTGGTTAATACATTGGAGATGGTCCAGAAAAAATTCCTACGTCGTGTTGCGTATAGGATGAATATATTGAATCCACAGCATAACTATAGTTTGTTTAGAGTTAATTTAGATTTATCGACGTTACTTTCCCGCAGAAATTATTTTGATATGTGTTTTTTGTATAAATTAATAAACGGGTATATTTGCTGTCCCGCGCTGTTGGCAGGTCTTGATTTTTGGCACCAAAGATCGGGACCTTCAACAAGACAGCAAATCTTATTTAGAGAGAAATTGCATCGTGCTACGTACGTTAGGAACAACCCGTTGTCCAGATTAACCCGCACCGCCAATTGTTTACTACCCTCAGTAAATTTTGACTTATTTGCCGCTAATTATTCATGCTTTCGTAGGGCGGTAGTGGTCGTTAATCTGGATTTAATTTTCATTTAGTTTAAGTCCTTCATTTTGTTATGGGGAAATGTAATTGGTGTTACTTCAGTACGTTATTTTTCAATTCTTTGTTGTATTGTATTAATATTAATTTTATGTTTGTAAAGATATTTTCGTTAATTAAATAAATAAATAAAGATTAAGGAATTCAACTACTTACATATCTAACAATACAAGTGTTTAACTTTACCCAATGTCAATGTAAAACTTGTTATTTTTTTCAAAATCAAATCATTTTGCCTAGAGTCATAAATCTGGCAACAACACGTTATCTATCCAAGCCATCGATAATATTTCGTACCTTAACATCCATCAGAAAATTATCACCTAAGTACACAGCGCTAGTTTTAACTAAAGACACGCCATTACGCTCATACACAAAATTGCACCGCTAGTGTAATTACCTCTAATCCTCGGACGATGTAATTCAAAAAGCTTGCGTTTTGCAAACTTCACTTTTCCTCATCCGCGCGATGAAAATGATAGAACGGATTGAGACATTAAATGGGTAATTTCGCAAAATGAATCCCCTAGTTAAAAGAGTTTAGCATACGTTGCAATTGAGCACATAAAAGTAGAAAAAATGATGTATATATAAAAATACTAGTTATAAATTAACTTATGATCTCTATATCCGATATTATCCCACCCTACCAATTTGGATTCCTTGAACACCGCTCCGCAAATATACCTCTCTCTCTATCCTTACTTCAAACTGCCAAACAGCAAGCCTCGAAAGTCATAGATCTGCAGTATTATTTTTAGACATTCAAAAGGCATTTGATTCTGTTTGGCATCGAGGTTTGCTGTACAAGTGCAACTCTCTCAATATTCCGCCTCACTTAATAAATCTTCTAGACAGTTTCCTTCACAAGCTCCTTTACTCCTGAACAAGGCTTGCCTCAAGGTTCTCCCTTATCACCACTCCTCTATAACCTGCTCTTACAATTTGGTTTCACAACAGACATTTTTAAACTATCCGGAAATTCTCCAGATTTAATACATTTATGATATTGGCTAAGGGATATTTAATTAAGTGAATACAGTATTTAATCACTTTGACTGAAATACAATCCCAATCTGTTGAGGAAGTATGCTTTAAAGAGATAACAATCCTATTTATTTCCTCTTCGGTAGTTGGTTCTAGAAATACTGATGCTTTACTATGCTTTACTATGCTCTATATTGTCGCTATAGTCAATTTTAGGAATAGTGCTTAAGATCTTTTTGGCGCAATTGAGAAAGTGTTTGTTAATTTCGTTTGAGTCTGCGTTAATTTTGTGATAGGATCGTGTAAACTGTTGTATTTCCTTTACTATATTCCATGTTGTTTTGTTTATATTGTCTGTGTTCATGAGTTTAGTGTCGTAATAATTTTTCTTGAATGATATTAGTTGTTCGTTGTATATTTTTTTCATGGCTTTATATTCATTTACATAATCAATATTATATAACCGTAAAATGTCATATAAATTTAATAATTCTTTGGTAGCTCGTATTTCGGGTGACTTTCATTATTCAATAGTATGAATTTGTTTAAAAATGCGTTCCATTTTTCATTTAGTGTCAGTATATGTAATATGGTTTCTCAATTTATTTCTGTTAGTTTATTGTTTAAAAAGTTTAATGTATTAGTATTTATATTTGGTCTGAAGTATGTTTTTATGGATCTATTTCTTGTTAGAAAATTATGGAATGAGATTCTTTGGCCATAATGATCAGAAATGTGCAAGGCACTTATAACATTATCAATACAACAAACTCATTAATACAAATACAGATGTGGATATATTCAACTTTAAATCAGCGAAAGAATTCTTCAATGTGATCATTGAGTATCTTTCTTAGTTTATTTTCTTAGTTTATTTTTACTTTTAGTTTATTTCTTGTTATTAGCTTAGTAACCTGAAAATTTCGTTTATTTACAATGTTAATTTTCTTTAATTAAAATTATTGTGTTTTTTCTTTATTTGTATTAACTTCAATCTGTAATTGGACCTTGTTCCGTTGGTTGAATAAATAAATAAAATAAATAAATAAATAAATAAATACACGATTTTGTTGTATGGGTTACCCTAGTAAATGCTTTAATGAATGTTCTAGTGCCATTTTCACTAAGAAAGTCAATGTTGAAATCTCCCGCAATAATATAATGAACTCCCTCACCCGACAGGATATTATACACTCTGTCCATCTTTTCCAAAAATGTTTCTATGTTACCGATAGGATGTCGATAAATTCCTACTATGACAATCTTTAATTTATTTATGAATATTTCTGCTACAGCAATTTCTATTTCATAAAGTATGGAGAAGTTATTGATGTCTTTACGAATAGACGATTAAATGCCAATTTTTCTATATAGAGATACTCCTCCATGAGGAAAATTCCTGTCGGCAGCAAGATGAAATAAGGTGGTATCCGTCAATGTTATAGTATTTGAGCTGTTCGTTTGTTTTCCAATCTTCTGTTAAAGTTATAACTTGACATTCTGAGTTTTCTGATATATCTCTATTTAATATATTTATTGCAGTGTTGATGGATTGTACATTTTGGTGAAATATTGAAAATGATGTTTTATCTAAGTCTCGCAATTGATTATATTTTGTATGGTTTGTCATTTCTGATTATTAAAAGGTGATTATATAACCCCCCGTAACCCCTTCCTGGCTACGCCACTGATTTAAAAAGATATTGATATGTGGTAAACACCCACTGGAACAAACACATTTTAGAAATGTTTTAATAACATTAAAACAACGTTGAATGTTGCTACAATGTTAATATAATGTTATTTGTTTGTTTTTTGCTCAGTGGGCACTTTCTCTGGGCACTTTTTTAAGTAAAATACGCTCACTATACTAGGTTTTGTTTTAAGTTTAACTTACATCAGAAATGACGTAAAGTTGTGTTATTTTAAATACAAATCATAATTTGCCTTGACTTCAGGCGATTGTATTATTTGTAAGTTTTCAAAAAAAATTGTCAGCGTATTCTACTTAAAGAAATGCACAAGAAAGTTTTTACAGCATGTTTAAAATCGTTTTAAATAAAGAAGTTATTTAATTAATAAATAATAACTGGGTAACAAGGCCGTAGCCAGAAAAACAATTCAGTGGGGGATATGAAAATTTCGGGGGGAGGGAGGGGGGGTTTAATGGGAAAATGTTTGTTTTTGACCTAACGGGACAGCTTTTACATAGTGCAACATATAACTTTAATTTGGTTCTCCTTGATTACTTGATGAAACAATTTAACTAATATTTGAATTTGAATTAGAGGCACTTGGTTTATTTCTTGAGAATGACGATAAGTCGAAACTAGTTGGATAATAAAGAAATTCGTGGAACAAACCAAGCGCCTTTAATTCAAATTCAAATAATAGTGAAACATTTTAAACATTTCGGGGGGGAGGGGGTTTGAACCCCCATATCACCCTCCTGGCTACGGCCTTGCTGGGTAATTTACGGTAAATTACCAGTAGTAATTACCGACGTAAATTACTACTAACATCACTAGTCACAGCTAAAATTTACTAACTGTTCCTCATATAAAAGGTGATAATCCATTGATAACGGTCACTTTGTGTCCGACATTTACATTTGGTAATGCAAATAAAATTGTCAAGAAAGGTTATTAGTTTCCTCAAATTTCGATTATTTTTGACATCTGTTTGTGTTCAAATTTGAAAATGTTTACGAGCTTTTTTTCAAAGAGTCTTAATTCTTTTATTTACAACATAATCATTTTTGTATATGTGTAAAAGTTTGTCAAAATGTGTACCTACAAGTTGATAGTAAGCATTTTTTCTATCTTTAACAGGTTTTTTGGAAATAACGTTTTTTCTGAATACTGTTCAAAGGTGCTACCTTTTCTTCTACACAGAAAAATCGTACCTTAAAGAAAAATTCTCTGTATATTTATAATATTTACCTTATGGGTGGAGATGATGAAGAATCAGGAAGCTGCGTATGTCCTCTATTCGAACTCATTTCCACACAAAGTATAACTTTCTAAATAACACTGAAGTTAATATTAAATATCCGTATTTCAATTCAAACTAACAGCGCGCAAATTCAATTAAACAGTCAAACAGGAAATGATGCCTTATCTCCCCGGGGAATTGAATTTATACAAAGGCAGAATATCTGCGTGTGATCGATTTAGGGGTGGAAACCCTGATTTTCCACAGCCAATGGGATTTCGTCAGCGCACTCGCCCTCATCCCCATTGGCGCCGAATCGAGGGTCGTTATCCAAACGTTTCGCCGGCCTGGCGTTGACAGGTCTTTAAGGGGGCGGAAAATTACCCATCATTTGCAGGTCCTGGCATATTTCACACTCTTGTGGTTTGGCTGTGAAGTAGTTTGCTGAAGGCAGACAATGGGGTGGGTGAAATCGCGGGAGATTAAAGGAATTTAAATAAAATATTTTCGAAACAATAAAAATATTTGTGATTCATTATATTTTCTATAATCACAATCAATCGCGAAAAGTTGTAAAGGAATGTTTTTATAAAAATGTTGGGGAAATAATTAAATAGTATACTAAGCGTTGAGAATAGTAAGGATTTGTTACAGGTCAAAGATAATTGTTAATGTCTAAGACCGGTATTACTAACTGATGGAGATGCTTACAATGTTTTTATTTTGCTCCTCGAACCATCCCACTGAGCAAACACATTTAAGTAATGTTTTATCAACATTAAAATAACGTTTAATGTTGCTACAATGTTAATATAACGTTATTTGTTTGTTTTTTGCTCAGTGGAATCTGTTGGATGAAGACCACAACTTTAATTTCGACTTCAAAATATTTTACGAAGAAAAGAAGAAAAGAGAGGGAGACAATTAACTGTATTAGAAAACTTGAAATTAAGAGGGCCAATTTTTGCTGATTGTGTGTTTCTAGGATACGAGATGGCGCAGAAATAGCAAAATTGGAGAAAGTAGTTTTGACTATGTAATGGTTTATAGTGCCTGCCGAATTTTATCACAACGAATAATAAAAATGATGAGTGCGGGGCGCCTTGTTTGTTTGTTTACATAGCGCCGCACAGTGGGCCCGATCGCGGAAAAAGCTGGACAAAATTGTAAATGTTGATAAAAACTTACAAAAACGAGTGTAGTTAGGTTTTTGGGGTCTCTGATAACGATTTCGATGTGAAAATTGAACAATTCAAAATGGCGGAGCCAATATGGCGTATCAAAAATTAAAAAATTGGCGGAATCGTGTGAAATTTTGTATATAAAGGGTTTTGGGGTTTCTGATTTTGATTTTTATGTCAAAATTCAAAAATTCAAAATGGCGGATCAAAAATAAAAAAATCGGCGGATTCGTGTGAAATTTTGTACATAAAGGGTTTTGGGGTTACCGATTATGATTTTGATGTCAAAATTCAAAAATTCAAAATGGAGGATCCAATATGGCGGATCAAAAATTAAAAAATCAGCGGATTCGTGTGAAATTTTGTACATAAAGAGTTTTGGGGTTACCGATTATGATTTTGATGTCAAAATTCAAAAATTCAAAATGGAGGATCCAATATGGCGGATCAAAAATTAAAAAATCAGCGGATTCGTGTGAAATTTTGTATATAAATGGTTTTGGGGTTACTGATTATGATTTTGATGTCGAAATTCAAAGATTCAAAATGGCAGATCCAATATGGAGTATCAAAAATACAAAATTTGGCGGATTCGTGTACAATTTTGTATATAAAGGGTTTTGGGGTTGGTAGTTTTTTAATAAAATATAAATTTTTTCTAAATATTTGGCGCTATTACGTTCGAATTAATCATCTCAACAAAAATTGCGTGTTGGGCCGGTTGCGCTCTGCCGCACTCAAACGTCGATAAAAACAAAAACCGCAGGTCACCGCAGCTGCACTTTTGATAAAAATTAGAGCATTTTCAGGGCTTTAAGGCAAGCTAAGTCGCTAAGTGGTAATAAAAAGGTAGCCATAAATATGTAAAATAAAATGAGTTAGGCGGGAGAGGTTAAGAGATACGATGTAAACACATTAAAATGGAGATGTTTCTGGACTTGATCCACGCGAAACTTACCTTCAGGCGATCGATCCATGATGTATCACAAAAATTCCGGAGGTTTTTGCACTCGAAGCATTTTTTTGCTATTATTACGTGACGTCGAAATCGACCGGGATTGACAGACGCTCAATCGCGCCAACTTCACCGGTCGATTAAACAAGGAGAGATAGCTGGGATATCTCTCTCGCTCGGGAATATGATGCACCAGTGACCCCTGTTGACGATTTGGTGGAACTTAAGTCTGAGCGCGACATTTGATTTTTTGAATTTTGTCCAGCTTTTTCCTCGATCGGGCCCACTGTGCGCCGTGCGAATGAATGAATGGGTATTGAATCACAGAAGACACAAGTTAACTGGATAAATATTCTCGATTTTAATTTCTATCGACATACATACAACTGTATACCGCAACAGATGCCTTTTTAGTTTGATATTCCATATGAGTCTATACAGGGAGTTTTTCTTTAAAATATACAGATTGTAAATTCAGATTAATTTCTTTAAATATTTAGATATTCGTTGTTTTTTTAAGAGTTTAATTTGGAACGTTAAACGAGTGTTTTCCACTCCCAGACAAAGCATGAAGTAAAATTTCGAGTTTAGAAAAGCCCCGTGAACATTTGTCGAGGGTCGCGCAGCGACCCGAGACAAATTTTCTGGGCTTTTCTAAACTCGAAATTTTACTTCATGCGCCACGCGTATAATTCGTATTAAGTAATAAATTATTGGAACTGCCCCAAGAATGGATAATATCAATATTGTGTTGCAAGGACAGACAGTCGGTAATAGAATTAATTGGTTTAAAAATTTTCATATCATCCGCGAATAATAAGCAATCAACATTTAAGTTCTCAACAATATCGTTTATGAAGCAGTTAAAAAGCAATGGACCTAAGACTGATCCCTGAGGAACACCTGATGTTGCCAAAAATAAGTTAGATTTATAGCCCATATTTTCTACAAATAGCGGTCTTTCAAGCAGGTAGCTTTTTAATAAATTGCAGAGGGCTAGCGAAAACCCAAAATTATACAGTTTGGACAACAAGATGTTATGATCCAACCTGTCAAAGGCCTTGGAGATGTCAGTAAACACGACATCAACCTGAACCTGGCGATCGATGGAGTTTGTTAACTGCTGCGTGTAGAGCATCAGATTACTAGGCGTTGATCGCTTTGGTCTAAAGCCGTGTTGATTATCAGCCAGATTCAAGTTAACAAAAGCGCTTATTCGATCACGCAAAACAAATTCAAAGCACTTTGATAAGTTGGAAATGATTGCTATAGGCCTATAGTTGATAATCAAGTTTCTATCGCCCGACTTATAAATTGGAATTATGCGAGTCTTTTTCCACATATCTGGAAAAATACTTTGTTTTAAGCATACTAATGATTCTGGAACCGACCAATTAACTATCGCACAAACGTTATTGACTCCAAATGTATCTGGGAATAATAATGATAAACAATCATTCGTTAAATCAGATAGTGCTGGCAGTAATAATAAAACTAAAACTAAAACTAGATCCAAATCGTCCTCAGATTATGCTCATGTTATTACCAAGATAATCCAAGCTCCTAAAAAAATCATCATTGGTAATAAGAATATTTCTGATACTGATCCCAACGTCGTTACTTCTAACTTTACATCAGCTGAAAGGCGTCAATGGATCTATGTCGGTAGATGTAGTCCTGAATCGACTGTCAGCTCTGTCCTGGATTATGTTCATAACGTCTTTGATATAAAGGACGCCAAATGCTTCGAACTTACTAAAAATTAGGATATTTGTTCCTATAAAGTAGGAGGTAAAGAGTAACTTATAAAGACTTTACTGGATCCATCTTTGTGGCCAACTGGATTGGCTGTAAAACAATTTCCTCCTCGTCGCAGTAATAAACATTCTACATTTTCCAAGTGGAAACTCAGTCGACCTACAGATCTGAACAATGTGTCTAATATTACTGCTGATGGTGTATCATTGTATGATCAAAATGAGAGAGGTTCGGACGAAACTAGTAAACTTCTTTAACTCCTGTCTAACTGAGGATTACACTATAATAGCTTTGGAACTAATATCTATAAAAATTAATATAGGTTCTGCTAAACTTATAATATGCTGCTGCTATATTCCGCCAAATTCTGCATTCACTGTTTATGAAAATCACTGCATTATGTTTGATAAACTTGTGACGGATTATCCTGATTATAAGTTTATTATCATTGGATCAACGATGACGAGAACTGCGGCTTAATTCCAACGAATATAAGTTCAACTGCCGATATGTTGCTTTGTGACTGTCTTAGCTCTCTAGGTATGAATCAATTTAATGGTATTAAGAATGAATTTGGAGGGACATTGGATATATGTTTCTCAAATTATGATTGCTTCTCATAAAGTGATTGTCCTCCTATAATTCCAATTGATAGATATCACCCTCCATTGTATGCTAACATTATTGTAGATGGATGTGATACTTTAGCTAATAGCATTAAATATATACCGGATTTTAAACGTGCAAATTATCACAACATAAATTACTTCTTGTCTTGTGTGGTGACCGTCCAATGCGATATTTGCGAGCGGAAGATGAAATTTTGAATCTGTTGGATGCGGATCCTGGTTTAAGTACCCGTATTATCGCCGCTCAGCTAAATGTATCGCACACATTTGTCAGCAGTGTTATACGAGACAATTATTTTTATCCGTATCACTACCAGCGTGTACAACATCTTCAACCCCATGATTTTCCCAAAAGAATTGCATTTTGTCAATGGATTTTGGCACAAAATGTTCAAAATCCTAACTTTACCAAAGACATTTTAGTGACCGACGAATCGTGCTTTACGCGTAATGGAAGTTTTAATTTCCATAATATGCATGTTTATGCAATAGAAAATCCTCGTGTTACGCGTAGAACTCATTTCCAGCATCGCTTCTCCCTTAATATCTGGGCAGGTATTTTAAATGATCAATTAATTGGGCCATTTATGTTCCCATTTAATTTGAATGGAGAACGATATTTACGATTTTTGCAAGATGACCTTTTAGATCTTCTAGAAAATGTACCCTTAGCGGTTCTTAGAAGAATGTGGTATTTGCAAGATGGTGCGCCAGCTCACTATGAAAGGCGCGTTAGAAGATATTTGGATGATGTGTTTCCAGGACGTTGGGTTGGTCATGGAGGCCCTGTACCATGGCCTCCAAGAAGTCCGGAATTAAACCCCTTAGATTTTTTTCTTTGGGGATACTTTAAAAGTAAAGTCTACACTACGGAAATTGACAATGCTGAAATGCTGATACAACGAGTAAACGCCGCGGCTAATACCATTCGTGAAAAACCTCGTGAAATGTTTGCTACTGTTCGTGCAAATTGGATACGTAGAGCTCAAATGTGCATTGAGTGCGGCGGACGTCAATTTGAACACGTATTGTGATTTTTTTTATACGTGACCCAGTTTCATCTAGTAATTCTAGACAGTGTGTGTGTGTGTACGTGATTTATACGTCTCGCAGTAGTAACAGTAAATAAACAATACCACAAATGAGTGACCTAGTTTCATCTAGTCATTCGAGACAGCGTGCGTGTTTAGTGCGTGCAAAGTGATTTATGCGCCTCGCAGTAGTAAAAGTAAATAAAAAATACAACAACTTACGCATCCACGAAAAATATCATGAACACAGGTAACCAGAAGTTCTCAAAAAGTAAAAAATGCATGAAAAATTATGAAAAATCCAATATTTTTTTCCGATTTTATTTTTGCTGCAATTGGTGTCAAAATATTTTGTGTATACGCCATTAAGAGGATGTATATTAGTTCGATTACACGCTGTATAAGTGCTCCGATATGAATTCTGCTAGTCTGATTTTCTATGATATAATTTATTTTGTAATTGATCTGTATGTGCCAAAAAAAACCTGTAAAGTTTGATTGTTACCCTTCCTGGTTAGGGAGTTAATTGTTATGATAAAGTCTAAAAAAGGGGCTCACGAAAAATGGAAACTAACCTCAAATTCGGCTGACTACAAATTATTAACCTGTATTAGAACCCAATGTAAAACTGAAACAATGCTGTGCTGTAGACGGTATTTGGATAACATTGAACTTTCTATTCCGCATAACATTAAGTCTTTTTGGTCTTTTGTTCATAATAAGTATAAATCATCTGGTATTCCAATGATTATGACCTATAAAGACGATAGTGCTACAGCAGGTGAAAACATATCAAATTTATTTACGAAGTACTTCTCTTCTGTTTACATTCCAGATACTGCTGAAACACCGACAGCTTTTACTCCTAATTTAACAACAAACTTAAATAACGTGTATACAACTCCCGATCAAGTATTATTTGAACTTTCAAGGTTGAAGGTTACTTCTGGCCCTGGCAATCTTCTTAAGATATTTCTTCGTAATTGTAGTAGATCGCTTTACAATCCACTATACAAACTGTTCTCTCTATTTTTAACTTCCGGTATCTTTTCTGATGAATGGAAATTAACATTTGTAACAATCCACAAATCCGGTTCTAAATCCAACGTAAGTAACTATAGGCCAATTTCTATACTGTCAGTTATACCCAAGGTCTTTGAGAAATTATTATACAGGGTGAGTCGGGAGGAGCGCACCAAACTCTAGGAGTGTATTATACACGTGAAAATAATGTAAAAAAACTCATTTCTTCTTATCCGATTTTCATTTGTTTTCAAGTTATGGCGTAATTAAAAATGTTCATCTAGCTTTCCACTTCTATCTGAATTTTAACATTATCAAAGTATGCCATATTCGAGGCTTATAAACATTTGATAATTCTGACGTTTTGATGAACTGTCAGTGTACGGTGAACAGTAACTGAACGTTTAAGTTCGAATTAATGTGATTGTTAGTGTTGCAAAATGCCACATACTTATTCAAATTTAGAATATGCAAATATGGTGTTTGTATATGGTTTCTGTAATGGAAATGCTACAGCTGCTGTTGAAGAATATCGTGAACGTTTTCCACACCAAAGACATCCTGATAAAAACATATTTATTAGAGTTTTCAACAAATTGTGCGAGACTGGTAAGCTTCCCAGTGCTAACATAACATATGAGCGCGCTGCTCGACAAGGTTTTGTAGAAGTAGAAAATATTCTGCATCTAATAGAAGAAGATGCAACTACTAGCTCACGGAGAATTGCCACTCAATTGGCAATTCCACAAAAAAGAGTGAAGAACACGCTACACGAGCAAGGCTTATATCCTTATCACGTTCAGAGAGTACAGCACCTACAACCAGGGGATTACGCTAACCGTACGGAATTTTGTCGGTGGATAAATAATAATCATCGTAATGTATCGAGTATACTCTTTACGGATGAAGCTACATTTACCCGTGATGGCATTAACAACACTCGTAACTCTCATGTATGGTCTGATGAAAATCCCCACGCAACAGTCGAAAGCAATTTTCAACATCGGTTTTCTGTAAACGTGTGGTGTGGTATGGTTGACAGTTATTTAATCGGCCCTTTCATTTTGGAGAATCGTCTCACAGGAGGCAACTACCACAATTTTTTACAAAATGAATTACAAGACCGGCTAGAAGATGTTCCTATAAATATTATGCAGATGTACTATCAGCACGATGGAGCTCCTGCACATGTCGCTCGTCAAGTCAAGCAACATTTGGACGAACGTTTTCCAGGGCGTTGGATTGGTCGTGGAGGTCCTATTAATTGGCCTGCAAGATCTCCAGACCTCACACCACTAAATTTTTGTTTATGGGGCTGGATGAAAAATGAAGTCTACAAAATAAAAGTGGACACACGGGAATCACTAATTAGACGAATTGAGAATACTGCAGCCCATATAAAAGAAGAAAGAAATGAATCAATTGGGAGAGCAACAAACGCTCTTCGTAGACGAAGCAGAAAATGTTTAGAAGTTAATGGCGGTATTTTTGAACATTTGTTGAAAGAACGCTATGATTAAGAAATTTTTTTTGTATAATAACTTGTTTATTTGTTAATATGCTATAACTTGAAAACAAATAAAAATCGGATAAGAACAAATGAGTTTTTTTACATTATTTTCACGTGTATAATACACTCCTAGAGTTTGGTGCGCTCCTCCCGACTCACCCTGTATAATCAGTTGGCTGACGCTTTTCGTAATATTATCACCGAAAACCAGCATGGGTGTTTTAGGAGTCGTTCAACACAAACTAATCTTCTTATTTTCACTGATTACATTGTCAAGGCTATCGAAAATGGAGCTGAAGTGCATTCTATTTACACAGACTTCAGCAAAGCTTTTGATTGCGTAAGTCCCTCTATCTTATTGCAAAAATTGTTTGGTTATGGTATAGGCGACCCTTTACTGAAATGGATAAAGTCATATTTAACTGGCAGGGCTCAGTCTGTTAAGAAGGCCTTTACCTCAGATACATTTTACGCAACGTCGGGTATACCCCAAGGTTCCCATCTGGGACCATTACTATTTACCATCTTTATCAACGACTTATCTGAAGTACTTACCTGCCCGCATTTGCTATTTGCAGACGATCTAAAGGTATTTTTGAAAATCAGTGGAGCAGATGATTGTTCTATTATCCAGAGCAATTTGTCTTTAATTCACACTTAGTGCGTGTCTAACAATATGAAACTTAATATTAATAAGTGTCAGCTTAAGCCTTTCTCACGTAGTAAAATTCCCATTAATTACAACTATAATTTGAACGGTATTCCAGTTAGTAGCGTGAATTGCATAATGGACCTCGGTGTAATATTAGACCCTAAGCTGACAAATAACTTACATATTGACCACACAATAAATAAGGCCAATAAAATCCTAGGGTTCGTTAAGCGGAGTATGAGTGATTTTAGCTACATACGTGCCCTAGTTATTTTATACAACGCTTTGGTAAGATCACATCTTGAATAATGTTACCTCATATGATCATCGGTTTACAAAACCCATGTAGATAAATTGGAATCAGTACAAATCAAATTTACTAAAGTCTGTCATTTAAACTCAGTATTTCGGGAATATACCTTACACCCCAGCAATCCAGTGCATACGTTGGCCTCGCTTCGATGAATACTCGGAGAGGAAGAGAATGGACCTTACATTTACGTTCAAATTACTGAATGGGCGAATTGTTCCGAGTCAATTTGCCCATTCAGTATTTTAAACGTAAATGTAAGGTCCATCTACTAAATTTAATCAATATTAATGTACCAAATCGTGAGTTGAGATGTAACAACTTCTTGCACGTGAATCACCGCAGGACTAATTATGGATTGCATGGTTCCATGACGCGGATCACCAGAAACGTTAATAGCGCGGGCTCGTCTCTCGAGGTGGTTGGGATTCCCTATTCAACGTTCAAGGCCCAGCTAAGGCATATTGAATGACTTCATTTGTTATGTGTTATTTGCCTCCATTTATTTGTCTATAGTATAGTTATTTGTTTTGTATTGTGTACTTATATCTACTTATATATCTTGTAAACGCAGTTAGTGTTAAATAAAGTATTATTATTATTATTTGATTTATATATAATTTAAGATACATTTTTTTGAAAAAAGAATAGTGACAATTTATTCGCAAAGCTTCAATGTACAATATGTGTAAGTTTTAAAGATCAATTTTCATTATTGTGGAAGATTAATCGTTGTTCGTTCTTATGGCCAAATAACATGTACATTTCCGACCTTAAAGAAGTATTTTTCATCTAACCGGATCTCTTCCCTTAAAATTGTATTAAAAAATGATCATAAAACCGTCGCTAACTGCAGTAAGATGTAATTTTTTAAACACAAAACAGAAACCACAATTCATTTCATTCCTCACTCACAATCAGAGTTACTCTTTTTTTTTAGCGTGCGATAGTCATCTACGCATAATTACGCAAACAGGCCAATCTTTCGTCACATTTAACACGGCATATATTATTAAGGGCCCTTATGAGCCGTATAATAATAGCACACACAGCGTTTCGAGAGGGTGCTTCCTTGTGATTTGTACCCTCTGGAGGTCGTGCGACCGGCACGGGGCACATCGGCGTGTGCGCCACTTACACATGTCAAACATGGTTTGAAAACCACCCCTTAACCACCGGCCACGCGACCCCGGAAGGGCGCCGCGCTCAATTGTTTGGCACTAAGCCGTCGCAAACAGATTAAAAACCGATCAACAAATAAACGGATCAGTGCAAATAAAGATTATTTTTTATTAACATTGTTGTACTATTGTTATATAAACAAATACGGTTTCCTATGTGAACATTTTTTAGTACAGATATCGTATGTTCAATTAAAAAAAAACCTCTAGAGTGCCATGATTTTGTTTTTTAAATTTAAGTTGGCTAAACGCTTTAGGAATTGACATATAAACGTCAGACATAATATTTATAGTGTCAGAGTTGCCAACCTACAATAACTTCCATGGCACTCTAGAGGTTATTTTTATTTATTGAACATACGATACTATCGGGTATCCAATAATTATTGAAGCCCTGGGTGGCTGTGAATGAATGTCAATTCTTACTTCAAAATTGTTGAATATGACGTTTGCAGCGACGGCTCGCAGCATTACTTCAGAGTCGACAACAGCGCCAAGCCACACAAAACTTGAGGTTGGAATCGCGCTTTATAAATACAAGGAATTGCCTACCCTGAAGTTAGGCTGCGAGGCCGCTAAACGTTTGTAACACGCTAGCGATTTTACATACTTCTAGGTTTGGTTAGGTTAGTAGAAAGGTTTGTAATAGAATAAATTGCGCAGGTCATTTTGCGCCCGATGCCTGTTCCACATGGACGTGGTACTTATACAACTAACGAACAAAGGTATACAAATTTGTTGGCCTCATACTTAATACGCGAAGATATCATTACTTTTTTCGAAACAGTTGCGATTGACATTAATATCGTTCAAACTAATTAAATAAAAGGTATTTCACAGAAAAAGTTGTTTTTTTTTTGCAATACAAATTCGACCTTATGGGGGAGGATCCGTGAATCCGGGCCCAGGACTTCCATAATTATTAGACACCCGTCCTCACCTCATTTGTTGTACCTTAGATCATTTGCGTTTCCTGAAGTTGGCCACGAGCCGCGCCTGCTGTATATATTCTTCCGTCAAGAGTTCTCGTAATATAAATAAATCAAAACTGACCGCATCTCACCACCCTTAATTAAATATTCATTTATCACGCAACACACTTTTATAAGCATTCACCCTTTTTAAATCTACACGTGATGATCTAATAAAATTTCATGGGATAATTCCCCGAATCAAATTAATAGATTTGTTACGGTGTGTCAACGGGATTTTCGGTTCCCAGGGTCGGAAAGAAGGGCGGGTTTTCCTCCTCCGGACAGAGATAGAGGTAATGAGGGTGGCGCGGGACAAAAGGACAGGAACATATTGTGTTTGGGGGTACTTATGTGCGTGTGGCCTACAAATTAGTTTGTTTAAACGGTGAAAGGGAGACGAAAAACGGGCGTGGCTTTTTCACTCGAGCGGAAAATTTTTACGGTGATAAATGGAAAGATCTGGTTTGGCGGGTTAAGTGTTTAGGATTCGATTTGATTGATATACGGCGTACGTATTCCAAATTCAACTTATTTTCTTTAAGTCTTTAGAAATTCGCAGTTTTTTTTGTTATAGAGTATAATTTAAAGCTTGAAACGACTATTTTCCTCAAAATGTAAGTGCTGTTTTTCTTTAAGTGCTCATTATTATTTTTTTTTTCAAATTAATTTATTTATTTACTAACGAAAGTCCATTTAAGTACATTAATATTATAACAACTAAAAATAAAAATAAATTAAATATAAATACAAATACATAATAAATATAGGTACATAAAAGAGTAAAAAACAAACAACACATTTAGTATTTCTTGAATAATTTTCTCACTTATCACTTGGTGAAACATTTTTAAATATTGATAATGAAGGTTTAAATTAAATTACACTTGGTTTGTTTCACAATTTTTTTACTTTACTATTTACTCGACTAGTTTCGCGTTTTACAGCATTATCAGGAGTGAATTACAAAAGATACCGACAAGCTTATATATAGTCAGGTAATAAGGGATTTTAAGATTGGGGAATTCCAAATCTCCTCATTGTCGTTGACGAGGTGTTTTCCGTCTTTTATTGCCCTATTTATTTCTAGGCCTTCCCTGAGGTTTAAATTACGGCCCTTATTACCTGAATATAAAATTTTGAAATTATTAACATCTATAAAGTGGTTGTTAATTATACAATGTTTTGAAATCCCTGTACACTGTTTGTTATTTATAATTGATTTTTTATGTTCTGCTAGTCTTGTCTGAAAAGTTCTTCCTGTTTGTCCTATGTATAATGCCTCACAATCACGTACACTCCACACTTTTTTAATTTGTCTATGGGGGATTTATTATTTATTAGTAGTTTTCCTAAATTTGTCTGGTTAGTGCATATGATACGAAATTCATTACCCTTTATATTGTTTATAATTTTATTTGACAAATCCTTAACATAATTAAGTTTGGCCCATTTTATTTCATTAATTTCTTCGATATAGAAGTGTTTCATCAATTGTTTTTTCTTTCCTTTTTTAAGATGTTATCAACAATTTCAGCATTATGCCCATTGTTGCGAGCTATTGTTTTTATGGTTGCTAATTCGATGGCGAAATCTTGATTACTCAATGGAATGTTTATTAGTCGATTTGTGTATGAGTTAAATGTACTAAACTTAATTTGGTTTGTGTGATTTGAAGAATTGGGGATTATTGTGTCAGTAAATGTATCTTTTATATATATTTTAAATTTTAAATGGTTAGTGTCAGTTTTTTCTATTGTTAAATCTAAAAAGTTTAAACTATTGTTGATTTCTGTTTCTGATGTAAATTGAATTTTTCGATTTAGGTACAACCAACAGATTAAAATATGTAGACTATTTACCCTGTAGGAAGATGTTCTTTAAAGCATTCCTGCTAATTGCACCAAAGTCGGGATTGATGACGTTACAATTATTGGCGATTCTAGATATACCAAAATTTCTACCATAGTCCATCCTACAATATGGTACATGGTACAGATCGAAGGAACGCAAACTTCTAGCTGGCACATTGATTTTAAATTGGCGAATGTTCAAGTAATACAACGTTAAATGTTGCTACAATGTTGATACAATGTTATTTAAATTAAATTTGTGTTCAGTATTCCGGCACCAGATACCCACAGACTCGTTTCGGACTTTAAGGTCCTCTTCAGTATGGTCCCAACCCAGTGCTGACGAATACTGAACATTTCTGACTATTTCAAGCCAATATGTGAAAACTATTAATGGGTTTCGATAGCTAACGCCATCTAATGCTCCATAGTGGCATCGTCATTAACGATGCTACTATGGAGCATAAGATGGCGTTAGCAATCGAAATGCATTAATATAATGTTTTTTGTTTGTTTTTGCTCAGTGGGTTTGCACTCGTTAATTTACCCACTGAGCAAAAAACAAACAAATAACGTTACATCAACATTGTAGCAACATTAAACGTTGTTTTAATGTTGATGAACCATTACTTAAATGTGTTTGCTCAGTGGGTAGCATACAGATAATTTTTCTTTTAGGTAAACATATGCACAAGCTGTACATTTTCTGACTTCCTTTGTTTTTTAAATTCCCGAGTTGAATTTGAAGTTTCAAACGAGTGTGTTCCACTCCCAGACTAAGCATGAAGTAAAATTTCGAGTTTAGAAAAGCCCCGTGAAAATTTGTCGAGGGTCGCGCAGCGACCCGAGACAAATTTTCTGGGCTTTTCTAAACTCGAAATTTTACTTCATGCGCCCCGCGTATAAAACACTGATTTCAAGTAAGGTTCAAATATACATAAATTTGACAGTATTTTAGTGTTTTATACCCGTGGCGCATGAAGTAAAATTTATAGTTTAGAAAAGCCTAGAAAATTTCTCGCAGCGACCCGAGACAAATTTTCTAGGCTTTCTTAAACTCGAAATTTTACCTAATGCGCCACGCGTACAAGACACTGATTTTAAGTGAGGTTCAAATATACACAGGGTTCCCAATATTTTAGTGTTTTACACGCGTGGCGCATGAAGTAAAATTTCGAGTTTAGAAAAGCCCAGAAAATTTGTCTCGGGTCGCTGCGCGACCCGAGACAAATTTTCACAGGGCTTTTCTAAACTCGAAATTTTACTTCATGCTTAGTCTGGGAGTGGAAAACACTCGTTTAAAGTTCCAATTTAGACTCCTGTAAAAAAACAACGAATATCTATATATTTAAAGAAAATAATCTGAGTTTAGAATACGTATACTTTAATGAAACACTGCCTGTATATACTCATATATCAAACTGAAAAGGCATCTGTTCTGTTATACAGTTGTATGTATGTATGTCGATAGAAATTAAAATCGTGAATACTTATCCAGATTACTTATGTCTTCTGTGATTTAATACCCATTCATTCATTCGCACGGCGCACAGTGGTCGGAGTAGCATAGGATCACGGAAATAATTACACTGGTCGGCATGAAAATCGGCCCTGACACCATTCCTGCTGATTCTTATGTAAAATGACCTCCTGAATCCGAATATGACCCCCGTTTTCCCCCATCACCCACCGTTTTCGGGGAAGGCCCCCCCACCTATTTTTATCACTTTTCGATAATTTGGAGGGATGAAAAGGATTATTTTAGCCTTTACGTTTCTTCTGAGGGGCTAGAGAGGTGAAAAGTTCCAAAACATGAACATTTGTAGCAAGGAGGTAGATTTGGGGGGGGGGGGATTTGCCCCCTTAAATTGTAAAAAAAATCCTTAAAAATGATCGATTTTTCCGTTTTTTTCGCAGTTTTTTCACTTATTTTCTACATATTCCAGCTTCCATCGCCCCTCATCCTCCCCCAAACAATAAAAATATATAGCAACAATAATAAAAATATATAGCAACAATAATAAAAATATATAGCAACAGTTCGGAAGATTCACTGTACCACCCTGGCGCTCTCAATACCTCGCGCGCACAGGTTTGCCCAGGAATTTTCATGCTTTGACAGGTTTAAACTTGCATTGCTCTTGTCACTATAGACCTGCACTGTAATCCTTATCTTCCCTCAGTACATCTCTAGCGATCGTAGAGTCAACTTGTCGGTGCTCTAGGCGGGGATTCTGTGTTTCCAAGTTGTTTAAATTGTGTATAACGGTAGAAATTGTTTAATTCCGGCTTTTTCCAAGTGAATTATAGTACGTGAGTGTGAGTTGTGATTAATATCGAGCATTTATTTACTGTTGAATTATGCCACGCGAGTGTAAAAATCATCCCGATAGCTTCTGCTATGTTTGCGGGGAATTGACTTCAAAAGCGCAACGAAAACCCCTTTCTCCGCTTCTTAAAACTGCTTATAAATTTTACTTTGATTGCCAAGTTGGCGATCAGGACAAGAATTGGGCTCCAACAGTTTGCTGCACTACTTGTTACAGTAGCTTGACCAAATGGCTCAAAAGTACCCGTAAATCAATGCCATTTGCTGTGCCCATGGTTTGGCGCGAACCTCGCTGTCATCTCACAGATTGTTACTTTTGTATGACTTCCACCGTCGAGTTATCTAGCAAAAGTAAGCATACAATTCAGTATCCTAATATCCCTTCAGCTCTAAGACCGGTTCCTCACAACGAATCTTTGCCAATCCCAGTGCCCCCAAAAACCTATACTCTAGAGCCAGAAACGGATTTGAAAGACTTTGAGCCACAGCCTGGACCATCTTATGATACGTCACCGATGATGAAGAGTATTCTGCTGATTCAGCTTATCGAAAACCTCACCTCGTTACTCAGTTGAAATTGAACGATCTCGTCAGGGATTTGGAGTTACCTAAGAGTAAATCTCAACTTCTTGGATCTCGACTTCAGCAGTGGAATCTCTTAGAAAAGGGTGTACAAATCTCTTCTTACAGGACTAGGCAGTCAACCCTGAAATTTCTTTTTTCGGCATATGAAGGCTTAGTGTTCTACCCTAATTCAAATGCATTGATGATAGAACTGAAGATGCCATGTGACCCAGACAAATGGAGACTGTTTATAGACTCATCAAAGACAAGCTTGAAAGTTGTCCTATTGGCCAATGGGAATGAGTTACCATCACTCCCGGTTGCATACTCTGTGGATATGAAAGAGACGTACGAAAACATCAGCCGGATTCTTGATAAAATCAAATACCATAATTATAATTGGAAACTTTGCGCTGACTTAAAAGTTGTTGCTCTACTCATGGGCATGCAATCGGGCTTCACAAAATACTGCTGCTTCCTATGCGAATGGGACAGCCGAGCCCGAGACAAACATTACATCGTACGGAACTGGCCTCTGCGAGAAAGTTTTACTCCCGGTCTGGTCCCGAAGGAAAATATTTACTTGCCGCCTTCGCACATCAAACTCGGATTGATCAAACAGTTTGTGAAAGCAATGGACAAGACCGGTGACGCATTTCAATTTTTGAAAACTAAATTCCCTCGTCTTAGTGAGGCTAAAATCAAGGAAGGAGTTTTCGTGGGCCCCCAGATTAGACAACTTTTCCAAGATTCGACGTTTATTGAACACCTGAATCGAAAAGAAAAACGAGCTTGGATTGCATTCCAAAACGTGTGTGAGAACTTTTTTGGTAACAACAAAAGTGATGATTATGTCGCTCATGTCGAGGAATTGCTGTCAGCGTACAAGGCCATGGGGTGTAACATGTCTCTTAAAGTGCATTTCCTTTACTCACACCTGGACTTCTTCCCTGAAAATTTAGGAGCAGTGGCGGATGAACACGGGGAACGGTTTCATCAAGACATCTCTAAGTTCGAGAGGAGATTTTCGGGGAAGTGGAATGCGAGCATGTTAGCAGAGTACCTCTGGTTTTTGATACGAGAAACTTCTACCTCAGGGTACAAAAGGAAAGCAAGCACCAAATGAAGGTACTTATCTTAGTTATTTATTATTCTTTACATTTATTATTTTCATTTATTATTTTACTTTTTATTTATTATTCTTTACAGCTAAAATAATCCTTTTCACCCCTCCAATTGATGGGGAATCGGGGGGAGTATTGAGAGCGCCAGCGTGGTACAGTGAATCCTCCGAACTGTTGCTATATATTTTTATTATTGTTGCTATATATTGTTGCAATATATTTTTATTATTTGGGGGTGTTTGGGGGAGGATGAGGGGGAATGGAAGCTGGAATATGTAGAAAATAAGTGAAAAAACTGCGAAAAATCGGAATAAATTAATCATTTTTAATGATTTTTTTAAATTTAAGGGGGCAAATCCCCCCCCCCCCAAATCTACCTCCTTGCTATAAATGTTCATGTTTTGGAACTTTTCACCTCTCTAGCCCCTCAGAAGAAATGTAAAGGCTAAAATAATCCTTTTCATCCCTCCAAATTATCGAAAAGTGATAAAAATAGGTGGGGGGGGGCTCCTCCGAAAACGGTGGGTGATGGGGGAAAACGGAGGTCATATTCGGATTCAGGAGGTCATTTTACATAAGAATCAGCAGGAATGGTGTCAGGGCTCGAAAAAAAATTTTTTTTTGCAGACCAGTGTTATCTTTGTATACAAGGTCCTATCTATGCAAATAGAACCTGTTTGCTATAAACTGCCATTACATAAGCAGTTAGAACCTTGCTATACAGTATGTCAACGTGGTCAGTTTTGCTGGTGTTGCTTAATAATTTCGTGGTTTCAGCAAGATGGGGCAACATGCCACACTTCCAACGACTCATTAAGTGCTGTTCGCGAAATTTTTGGACAAAAAGTGATATCTAAAAGAGGTGCCATTAACTGGCCACCTCGTAGCCCAGACTTATCCCCACTGGACTTCTTTCTTTCGGGATACCTTAAAAGTAAAGTTTTCAACAGCAACCCAGTGTCCCTGGAGGAATTAAAGGAATATATTCGAGAGGTAATGCAAAACATTTCACGAAACACTTGTGAGGCCGTTATTGAAAATTTCCGCTCCAGGTTGCAGCAGTGTCAAAATAGTCAAGGATCACATACGGATGATGTAATTTTAAAAAAATAAAATCCCTATTTGTGTAATTTAATAATAAATAGAAAGTTTTTATCTCACGTAACTAGTTTCTTTTAAATCATCATTTAAAATGTAAACGAACTTTTGGTCCACCCTGTATCAAGCGGGCAAAGAACATGTTAACAGCAGGAAAAAGTTAGTTAGTGCGAAGAAGGTAGCAACAATTAAAAACTGCAGTGCCTCTTGCAAGTTTAAATGTGGAAACAAATTTGATGAATATAACACGCAGCATATTCCATATACTTAAAAAATATTATGGTCTAGATCAGTGGTCTCCAAACTACGGCCCGCGGGCCAAATCCGGCCCGCGACTTGCATGAATCCGGCCCGCGACTGTTTGTATTTTTTTTTGTAAATGTCATATTTTGAAATATTGTAACAATTGTTCCTTAAATTTTTCATAATTTTATAAAATTAATTGGATCTTGGCCGACTTTATTATGTAGAATTGTATTTGTGGCCCGCGAAGAAGATAGTTTGGAGACCCAGGGTCTAGATCAAAATAAAAAGTACTATTATATTAGCAAGACTACAACAAGAGGAAAACCACAGAAACTGAATCAAACAGAAAGTACAGTTTTAGATATTACTTTTTTTTAGATGATCAAAGATACAGGGTCTGCAAATCATTTTATTTAACTACCTTAAATATTTCTCAAAAACCTGTTTATAATGTACACAAGAAAAGGATGCTCGAAGTGGTATCATACAGCTAGATATGCGAGGAAAACTGAAATAGAAGTTTAAAATCTCTGAAGAAGATGAGAGAATATGTTATGGAACACATTAGATCTTCCCCCGTTGTCATCGTACTATTGTCGTGCACGCACTTCTAAATAATACCTCAAAGCGATTTTAAACATTACTAAAATGTACAATTTGTACGTTGAAACATGTCGTAATAACGATAAAAAAGACCTGTTAAAGCAAGTTTGTATCGTCAGATATTTTGCACAAAATTTAATTATAGTTTTCATAAACCAAAAAGCGATAGATGTCCCGTTTGTGAAAAAGGGTTTCAGGGCTGCAGTGAAAGAAAACATACAGATTCCAGAGTGCAAAAGAGAACATTATAAAAAGCATATACAGGAAAAAATAAAATAAGAGGGATAAGAGACAAAGGCAGAAAGGGCAATATTCCAGTTATTACTTTTTATCTTCAGAATGTGATAACATGCCCAAGAGCACAAATTTCTCCGTTATTTTACTTTAAAAAACGAAACCTCTATAATCTTACTGCTCATTTTTCTATCGCCTAAAAGGTATATTGCACTATATGGACAGAACAAACCTCTGGGCGATCATGGAATGATCTTGCATCAGCCCTTATAAAGATATTGGAAGAAGTCGTAGCAGACAATGAGTTTGAAGATCTCATAAATTACATACAGCGGTTCTTGTGTTCCTCAGAACCGCAACAGTCATATCTCCTTCGCTATTCTGACTTTTCTAAAAGAACATCCAAATCTGAATAGCATTACATGCAATTATCTGAGATAAAATCATTTATCTTAACAGACTGAGCCCTGCTAGTTAAATATGACTTTATCCATTTCAGTAAAGGGTCGCCTATACCATAACCGCCACGCGTATAAGGCACTGATTTTAAGTGAGGTTCAAATATACATAGTGTTCCCAATAGTGTTAGTGTTAGTGTTTTAACGCGTGGCGCGTGAAGTAAAATTTCGAGTTTAGAAAAGCCCTGCGTAGGAAATTTGTCGAGGGTCGCTGCGCGACCCTCAACAAATTTTCACGGGGCTTTTCTAAACTCGAAATTTTACTTTTATGAAATAAAATTTTGAGTTTAGAAAAGCCCTGCGTAGAAAATCTGTCTCGGGTCGCGCAGCGACCCGAGACAAATTTCCTACGCAGGGCTTTTCTAAACTCGAAATTTTACTTCATGCGCCACGCCTTTAAAGCTTTAAATTATACTCTATAAACAAAAAAAAACAGTGAATTTCTTAAGATTTAAAGAAAATAAGTTGAAATTCGAATTATACGTATTCCAAATTCAACTTATTTTCTTTAAAACCTTTAGAAATCGCTGTTTTTTTTTATAGAGTATCTAAAGCCTTAAACGAATATTTCCACTCTCTAACGAAAAACTCCCTGTATGTGCCCCTTGCATAAGCCGGCCTGAGTATGTTTCTCGGTGTAGATCTTCGCACCTACCTGGGCATTATAAACTGGCTCACAGAAGTGCTCATTTTATCGCGATGTGGACTATAAAACATAAGTCTAAATTGATAAATTGTCGCAAGCCATAAATACAAATCCAAAATCATCGGATTTCCACTGATTTCAAGTGGCTTTTCACATTGAGAAATATGGCGATTGTTAACTTTGATAACTAAGGCTCGGATTATATGCAAAATGCATATTTGTTATTAAGAGGTATATCAACAAAATTGTAAGTTTTCTATGCATATCTAATGTTAGGCTTATTTTAATAAAAAAACATTAGATATGCATAAAAAACTTACAATTATGTTGATATACGTCTTAATAACAAATGTTCATTTTGCAAATAATCCGAGCCTTTGTTGTATGCCCATATTATTTTATTCTTATTATTGTATATTTTTGATTGTAAATAGTTATTTTCGTACATAACTATTTACACTCCGCATTCCATATCTATCGTTCGCGCTCCGCACTCAACTAATCTCCGTTTTTCCTTATTTCTCTTTTGTACTTTGCATTCTTATATGAATCGACCATCCAAATTATCATTGTTCGTAAATTGATATTGTCTTCATATAAATACATGTATAATGCTACAATAAATCAGACTACATTTTGCTCTAAAAGTGACTGTTTCATTTACTTTAAACCAGTGGTCTCCAAACTACGGCCCGCGGGCCAAATCCGGCCCGCGACTTGCATGAATTCTTCCCGCGATTGTTTGTATTTTTTTTGGTAAATGTCATATTTTGAAATATTGTAACAATTGTTCCTTAAATTTTTCATAATTTTATAAAATTAATCGGATCTTGGCCGACTTTATTATGTAGAATTGTATTTGTGGCCCGCGAAGAAGATAGTTTGGAGACCCAGACTTTAAACTAAAAACCCAAAACAGAAGAAGTTTAACCACAACACCTTATTCGTACAATCCAATTGTAATTATCCTATAAAAAGACAACCAAGAACAATATTAATCTTATTGTTATTGCAACTGCAGGATGATCAGTACAAATTCAATGTAGTAGAGGAATTGTTAAAATGAGATATTTATTTTATCTTTAAACTATAAGGGCCAGTTACACCAAACAAATTGAACTGGTTCAACTCTGAACTTCAGTTCAAAGTGATATTAGAACAATAGGAACTGTCATCTTGAACTCAAGTTCAGCTTGAACTCGGGCTCAACGTTTTTGGTGCAACTGGGACTAAGAATCACATATTATACCGAGCATGCATCTTATGTTCAATTAAAAAAAATCTGTAGAGTACTATGATTTAATAAATTTTGTATTGTGGAGGCTTCTACTTCGTTATACATGTTAATTTATTAATAAAAAACGGTTTAACTTTGTTTGTATAACACAATTTATTTTTATGTGACTGCAGTTTCGGCAAATTTAGCTTGCGATTATCAAACATGTAACTGATTTAATCTTTTTTTTAAATTTAAGTTGGCTACACGCCTTAGAAATTGACGTATAAAACGTCAGGCATAATATTTATATTGTATAATTTCAGAGTTGCCAACCTACAATATTCCCCATGGCACTCTCGGATTTTTTTTTATTGAACATATGATATTAGACATTATTTTACTCTATTTCTTAAATAACAAATATACGTATTAAACGCTTTCGAACAATGATCCGAATCTGACGTTGGGGTATTCGGTGCACAAGACGTAATCACCGCAAAATTCGCATCCGATAGCAATCCTACTAACGGCTCGAGATAGTAGTCGCCGTTTTCTTTCATCGTTCCGAAACTTTTGAAATAACAGGCGAAAAAACACCTGACGTTTTGCGTTGGCTCGGCGTCCAAGTCGTTGTCGAAAACTGATATCATGTCTTCATCCGTTGATGTTTCGTTGTAACAATTTCTGACCAAAACACGAGCCATTTCTTTCTCTTCATCGCTGGCATCCTGTAATAAAAAGCGGGAAACAATCTAAAACCAGAGTAAAAAGAAAGTCCATTTATTTCTTAACCCCCATATCCGCCCCCCCCTGGCTACGGCCTTGATGAAGACCCTTCGGGATTTTAATGGTGTTATCTTTTTTTTTACATCAAAATGGCCAAGGTCTGGCTTTGCTTAAAATACCATTAGCCATCAATTAATTGATTTGTTAACTAAAACTTAATCTATAGTATCATGCATCCCCAGGATTTAACAGGGTCACAAAATCTTCTCGTCTAGGGGCTCATCGAGACATTTTCTAGGTACACACAGAATTGAGCCACGGTACATGGGTTCCCCACAGAGGATTCAAACACAGGAATTTCATTCATACACTTAAATCTATATTTTTGTATCATATTACAATCTATATCAAAATCTTTGCATTATTAACAAATTCAAATTAGTATATTAAAGTATAAGTGGATATTTAGGTCTTTAAAGCACGCACGATTTTGCAAGCACGACGGCGCCAGCCGGAGTGCTTGCAATAGAGTAAGTGCTTTAAAGACCAGATATCCACGCATACTTTACGCTATTTTTTTTTATTGATGCATTTAAAGACCATAAATTGGCCCGAAATTTTGAAATTTCGAGCATGTTTAAGATGACGGAATCAATGTACCTTTGGTTGTCAAGGTGTGAAATAAACAAATTATCAATTTCTCATCAGTTTGTCATTACCCTTTGAAAATGCAATCAAAGATTGATAGCTTGAGCGCTAAAGCTGAGAATCGGTTGATTGCGCAAAAGTCGGAAGTAGCCTACAAAAAAGAGTACAACCGTTTGATTAAATGGATGGAAGAATGCCAAGTTGCCAGTGTAACAGAACAAGTTATGCTTGCGTACTTACAGGAATTGTCAGAGAAGTACAAGTCGTCCACAATGTGGGCCATACATTCCAAATTACAATGTATGTTACGATTACAACAGGGAGTGGATATCAAATCATTTGGAAAAGTGCAAGCATTTATGAAGGCGATTAGTAAGAATTGTAACGCAAAAAAGTCCTATGCCTTTAGAGAGGAAGATTTAAGAAAGTTTTTTGAAGATGCTTCAGATATAACGTATTTGTTTTTGAAAGTTGTTGCCATTTTTGGAATCTTTGGTTCTTGTCGCAGATGCGAATTGTGCGATATGCGTTTATCCGACATTAAGGAAGAGGGTAATACCTTACTTATTCTCATACGTCCGTCTAAGACAGAAAAGGCTCGGCGTTTTACTGTCGCTGACAGTAATGGTATACCCTACGTTGGGTTTATTAAGAAATATTTGTTGTTGCGTCCTCAAAATGTGAGTACTGACCGTGTTTTCTTACGCTTTGATAAGGGAAAGTGTACTAAACAAGTAGTGGGTATTAATACTTTTGGTTTATGCCCATTTCAAATTGCACTTTTCCTTAACTTAGACGAACCAAAGAAGTACACAGGACATGCGTTCCGGCGTACTTCTGCAACTATTATGGCCAACGGTGGGATGACTATAGATCAAATACAGCGGCAAGTTGGTTGGAAATCGGCATCGGTGGCTACTGGATATGTCGAAGAGTCCATCAACAATAAAAACAGTGTTTCCAATATTATATCAAATGCTATTAGCGGAAATACGAATGCATGCACATCTGGAAGTAAATCAGTTACCAATGTTCATGTGAGCAATGTTGATTTCGAGTTAAAGCACGGAAATATTAATTTTTCAAATAATACAGATTGTATATTCAATATTTATTATAAATAAAATGAACGAGTTATTAAAGTTTAATAGATAGTGACATTTATGTTTGACTTTAAGTTTGAATTGACGTTGTTGTCCTTAGCAACTTTAAAACACGCGCGTGTTTTAATATTGAATTTAAACACGCTGCGAAGTATTTGAAATAAGACATATGATGCATCAATAAAAAAAAACTTGTTGTATATAAATATACTATTTGACCGCAAAATACATACATATGAGAATGGGAGAGCCAATTCAGGGGAAATTGCCTCAAAAAAGATCTTCCTTTCATCCGAGTGCCTAGGGCAAAGCATTATTAAATGTTCGAGAGTGCCTCTTTCTCCACGTTCACAAAACGGTTGTTCTACTTGGTTGATTTTAAATAAATAAAATGGGCAGATTCCGTGGTTACTTCTCAGGCGACAGAGTGTTTTGACAAACATTTTTGAGGTAATTTTTAAAAAAGAATTTCGCAAAGAATTCCAATTATACTTTGAAAACAGTAACTATGGGATGTTTTATAAAAATATATCTCCAAAAGTTCCATCCAGTCCTTGGTTTTTGGTGTTATCTAAAGGGAGCTAATGCTTATCGGATAACTGGAAATCGAGTAGAAAAGGAGAGACTATGATTAGGATGTGAAGTAAAAGTAAGACAAAAGACTATACAGGGTGAGTTACTAAGCGGAAATCGGTTTATAATGGCCGTATCGTTGAAAATAGCAAAAAAAGTTTCAAATAAAAGTTGTTCAGAATCAAGTTTTTTCATAACCTAAAATTATTGCTTTTTTATTGGTTATACCGGAAGTAAACACCAACTTCCTTATTTTAAATACACTGGCGAAAGAGATTAACGCATCACATTATTTTTTTTAATTTAAAAATAAAGTTTTGATGTTTAAAAACAAAAAAAATAATAACAAAACCAACTGAACTATAATAATGATTTTCAACACATTTTCTTTCATTAATGACTAAAATAATGTCATAAATAAAAAGAGGAAAAAAGTTAACATGTGATTATAAGACTTAATATCTAGTGTTTCCTCCTCTTGCTCGAATAACTGCCTGACAGCGACGGTTCATACTGTTAATTAATGATCCAATTTCATCCTGGTTAATATCTTCCCAAATTTCCTGCAATCTTTGTCCAAGCTCTTGTTGATTGCTTGGACGCCGAGGAAGTGCTCTAAGGCGTCTGCCCATCGCGTCCTATAGGTGTTCGATCGGACTCCTGGCTGGCCATTGCATTGTGTTGATACCCACTAGGTCAAGATACTGTTGTACAATTCGGGCACTGTGTGGTTTTGCATTGTCATGCATAAACAGGAAATCGTTTCCTCCAAAGGGAGCAAAAGGCATTACGGATGGTTCTAAAATGTTTGCAATATAAGACGCTGCCGTGATGCTTCCTCTTGGTATGACCACCAACTCCGTACGAGCCTCTAAAGTGATACCACCCCACACCATAACAGAGCCTCCACCAAACATAACAGTCGGAACAATGTTACACTGCGCATAACGTTCACCTGGCCGTCTGTACACATGCATTCGTCTGTCACTGCCGTAAAGACAAAATCTGGACTCGTCGCTAAACATAACATTAGCCCAATCGGCCTGTAACCAGTTTACATGTTCTTGCGCAAATGTTAACCTGGCTCTGCGATGGTCTGCGGTTAATTGTGGTCCTTTTGCCGCTATTTTCGGAGTTAAATTAAAACCACGTAACCTTTTTCTGATGGTAACGGAACTTACATGAACATTGTGGATCTCTGCGAGCATATTTTGTAGCCTAGGAGCCGTAATAAACCGTTCGCGTAACGTCTGCATCATTAAAAAACGGTCTTGAACAGCAGTTGTGGCCCTTTTTCTCCCTTGTCCTGGCCTTCTTGAGTATGCCTGAGTTTGCCGATGTCTCTTCAAGACACGGGATACGGTCGATTGATTAACACCAAGACGCTGACTGATGTAACGCTGACTCCTACCTTCTTCTGCAAGTGTAACCACAATCACAGCTTCTTCACTGCTTAAATTAAGATTCGGACGTCTATCCATATTTATTCTTCACTATTTAGCACTTAATTTTAACAATTACTTGAAAACAAACTCAAAAAGAAATTTTATGTGAACCTTTCTTACAGTCAGAATAATGAAAAGTGCTTCATTTTATTTATTGACAGAAAACCATGAGAACAAAAGACAAAACACAACATGTAAAACAGCATGCTTGATAAGATTTCTTATAGTACTGGATATTTAATTAAAACACTTGGTTTGTTTCACTAATTTATATTTTCTCCGACTAGTTTCGACCATTGGTCATCTTCGGGGAGGAATGTACAAAAAATATCTAAACAACTATTTATATACAAATACAGGCTATCATAAAATATCGGCAATAAGGGCGGACGCTATCGGAGAGTTCCAAAGCTCTTCCATATTATTTACAATCGGTTTTCCCCGCTTTAACGCCTTCCTAATTTCTAGTCCCTCACGGAAATTTAAGTATCGACCCTTATTGCCTGGGTATAAAATTTTACAATCTGTTGTGTTAAAAATATGATTTTCTTCTATGCAATGCTGTGCGAATCCGGTTGAACATTTTTTATTAATTATTGATTTTTTATGTTCTTCTAAGCGTGTTCTAAAATTTCTTCCAGTCTGACCTACGTATATGTTATCACAATCACCACACTTAATTTCATAAACGCCGCACTTGTCAAGTTTATCGACCGCTGATTTGTTATTAACTAGAAGTCTTTGTTGGCTTATTGGATTAGTCATTATAACATTAAAATCATACCCCTTAAAATTTTGTGTGATTTTTTCGGAAAGATTATTAACAAAATCCAATCTATGCCAAATTGTTTTAACTGATTTTGTTTCGCAATAAAAATATTTTTTGAATTGTTTTCATTTTTTCTTTTTTACTAAGTTATTAATTAGTTGCTCATTGTAGCCATTATTAGTAGCTATAGTTTTTATTGTATTTAATTCTAAATTAAAGTTATTTTCGTTAAGTGGAATATGTATAAGCTGGTGAATTAAAGAGTGAAAGGTACTGTTTTTTTATTTTGTGGTGAGTATTGGAGCTACTAGGGATAATTACATCAGTAAAGCTGTCTTTTCTGTAAATTTTAAACTCTAGGGCGTTATCTATTGTTTTAAAAATAGTCAAATCTAGAAAATTTAGGCTATTGTTGAGTTCCATTTCTGTGGTAAACTCAATATTATTATTTATGGAATTTAAAAATTTTGTGAAAGCGTTTAATTGTCGTGTTGTACCATCCCAAATGCAAAACACATCATCTACGTATCTCGCCCAATAAACAATATTTTTACACCTGTTATCTTTCAATAAGTGTTCTTCAAAATTAGACATGAAAATTTCCGTTAATAGAGGCGATAAAGGCGAACCCATCGGCAGACCGTCTGTTTGGCAAAATATTTTGCTGTTAAATTCAAAATAATTTTGGTCTATACAAATGTTGACAAGAGTTTTCATATCTAATTTGTGTGTATCAGGTTGATTTGTATTATCAATTAATTCGACTAATATTGTTTTTAATTCTTTAGTTGGTATAGACGTAAAGAAACTTTTTACGTCGAATGATAAAAGTTTTGCATTTGGCGGGACATTCACACTTTTTAATTTCTTTACAAGTTCTATTGAATTTTTAATTGAGTACGGTGAAGAAAAGTTGATAAATCCCGGCAATATTTTAGTTAAGTATTTACATAGTTTGTATGTTGGTGCATATAGATAAGAGACCACCGGTCTCATCGGAATCCCGTCCTTGTGCAATTTCGGTAAACCGTATAAAACCGGGGCTCTAGGATTCATTTTTATGAATTTATAAAGATCTGATTTTGGTATTAAATTCTGGCACTGTTTTAACTTTGTTTTTAATTCTCTTTGATATTTGTTAGTTGGGTTATTTTTTATGCTTTTAAAGTTTTGAGAGTTTAATAGGGTTTCTAATTTGTTTACGTAATCTTTTTTACTTACAATTGTTACAGTGTTCCCTTTATCTGCCTTTGTTATGATTAAGTTTTCGTTTTTTAATTTCTTTTTTAGGCTTTCTATTATTCTGTGTTCTGATATTTTTGATTTTTTACTTATTCTATGTTCTCTTATCAATTTGGCTATTTTGTTTTTTGTCAATAATCTGTCATTTTCTTGTTGGATGTTATTACATATTATTTCTGAATTAATACCCAAATCCTCAATAATTGAGCTATTACTAATATGAGGGCTATATTTTAAACCTTTTTCTAACAAATTTAATTCGTTTGATGTTAATTCCAAATCGCTTATATTTTGCACTCTGGGGTAAAATTTAATGTTACAATGCTCACCCATATTTTCTTCATTTAGTTGCTTTGAAGTTTTCCGCGTTCGTTTATGTTTCTCTTCGTTTAATTTGTTTAGCTTCTCTTTTTGTTTGATGTAGTGTTGATGACCGATGGAGTTGGCTTCTTCTCTGAAGTTCCGGTCTATGATGTCAAATTCTATTGGATGGATCTGCATAGCTAGTCTCGTGTGTAACAGTTTTAGAAGGTGTGATGTTGTGTCCCTTTTGCTGTACCATTTTTTACTTTCAAGATCTAACCACTGTTTGTATGCTAGTTCGATAACTTTCTTGGCTTCGTTTGTTTGTTGATTAATGTGAATCTTCATGGATTTGGGAATTATTCCTTCGCAACGGCACACTTTGATGAACCATAAATGGTTGTTGAATTTGGCGAACTTGATTAGGTTTCTTTTGTACATAGTTATGAGAATTGCTGTACTGGCACTTACTATATCTTTAATTAATTTCTCACTTGATACACACCTGATACACACAAATTAGAGATGAAAACTCTTGTCAACATTTGTATAGACCAAAATTATTTTGAATTTAACAGCAAAATATTTTGCCAAACAGACGGTCTGCCGATGGGTTCGCCTTTATCGCCTCTATTAACGGAAATTTTCATGTCTAATTTTGAAGAACACTTATTTAAAGATAACAGGTGTAAAAATATTGTTTATTGGGCGAGATACGTAGATGATGTGTTTTGCATTTGGGATGGTACAACACGACAATTAAACGCTTTCACAAAATTTTTTAATTCCATAAATAATAATATTGAGTTTACCACAGAAATGGAACTCAACAATAGCCTAAATTTTCTAGATTTGACCATTTTTAAAACAATAGATAACGCCCTAGAGTTTAAAATTTACAGAAAAGACAGCTTTACTGATGTAATTATCCCTAGTAGCTCCAATACTCACCACAAAATAAAAAACAGTACCTTTCACTCTTTAATTCACCGGCTTATACATATTCCACTTAACGAAAATAACTTTAATTTAGAATTAAATACAATAAAAACTATAGCTACTAATAATGGCTACAATGAGCAACTAATTAATAACTTAGTAAAAAAGAAAAAATTAAAACAATTCAAAAAATATTTTTATTGCGAAACAAAATCAGTTAAAACAATTTGGCATAGATTGGATTTTGTTAATAATCTTTCCGAAAAAATCACACAAAATTTTAAGGGGTATGATTTTAATGTTATAATGACTAATCCAATAAACCTACAAAGACTTCTAGTTAATAACAAATCAGCGGTTGATAAACTTGACAAGTGCGGCGTTTATGAAATTAAGTGTGGTGATTGTGATAACATATACGTAGGTCAGACTGGAAGAAATTCTAGAACACGCTTAGAAGAACATAAAAAATCAATAATTAATAAAAAGTGTTCAACCGGATTCGCACAGCATTGCATAGAAGAAAATCATATTTTTAACACAACAGATTGTAAAATTTTATACCCAGGCAATAAGGGTCGATACTTAAATTTCCGTGAGGGACTAGAAATTAAGAAGGCGCTAAAGCGGGGAAAACCGATTGTAAATAATATGGAAGAGCTTTGGAACTCTCCGATAGCGTCCGCCCTTATTGCCGATATTTTATGATAGCCTGTATTTGTATATAAATAGTTGTTTAGATATTTTTTGTACATTCCTCCCCGAAGATGACCAATGGTCGAAACTAGTCGGAGAAAATATAAATTAGTGAAACAAACCAAGTGTTTTAATTAAATATCCAGTATTATATTCAAAAATGTTTCACCACGGGTTAAGTGAGAAATTAATTAAAGATAAAGATTTCTTATTGTAAAAATATGTTTGTGTTCAAAGAAAACTCGATTCCAAGATATCAAAAAAATCACAAATGATGCGTTAATTTCTTTCGCCAGTGTAGAACACTCTATATATTTTTACATTTTTGGATTGCTTGTTAAAAATAAACATGAGTTTATTCACACAACATTGGGTCCCAGTTGAACCGTTTTCGAGTTATTTCATTTTTTTGATAAATTTGACGATTTCAGAGCTCGACGCCATTAACAATATCTTCAAAACGAAATAAGTTAGAGTTGTGCGGCTTACGGTTTTGGATTCGGGAAGAAATGTAGTATTTGTTTAGGTGTTTGCCATTAGTCAGATTTTCTAAATTGAGCCGAGTCCGTCGACGGTATTCTTCAGTACTTCACACATGCATAACTTCATTTTTTTAAATGGAACCATATATCTTGCGACACTTTATCTGATGCGAAATTAAATTTCCTTTTTATTGATACCGGGTTGTTGCCATATCCTTCCAACAGTTTTTGAGAAATTTGCAATTTTGACAATATCATTTTAATATATTTCATATTATCGCGTTAGCCCTAGATGCTGATGACGTTTGGTGATTTTATTTTGACATTTAGTTAGTCATTGAGATATTCCCAGTTTATTTTAAGTTCATTTTAAAGCCTTAAACAAGTGATTTCCACTCCCAGACTAAGCATGAAGTAAAATTTCGAGTTTAGAAAAGCCCCGTGAAAATTTGTCGAGGGTCGCGCAGCGACCCGAGACAAATTTTCTGGGCTTTTCTAAACTCGAAATTTTACTTCATGCGCCACGCGTATAAATCACTCAAGCATTGTGAAATTTATGTATATTCGAACTTCGCTTAAAATCTGTATTTTACACGCGTGCCGCATGAAGTAAAATTTCGAGTTTAGAAAAGCCCAGAAAATTTGTCTCGGGTCGCTGCGCGATTATTTTTAACGAGCAATCCAAAAATGTAAAAATATATAGGGTGTTCTATTTAAAATAAGGAAGTTGGTGTTTACTTCCGGTATAACCGCAAGGCCGCCATATTTAGCAATAATTTTGGGTTATGAAAAAGTTGATTCTGAACAACTTTTATTTGAAACTTTTTTTGCTATTTTCAACGATACGCCCACTATAGCCCGATTTCCGCTTAGTGACTCACCCTGTATACACCAATCACCGGTCTCGCTTCTGGATGCAGCATCCAAACGCGGTTAGCAAATTTTATACAGTGACTGGCTAACTGGATATATATGAACTGTGGTGTTATATCTGCAAGAGCCAGCGCCAAATTTACGGCCCAACGTTTTCAGGATTGTCTTGCCTACGTTCGGGAAATGCTGTTCTACCGCGCAAGTGCCTAATTTTCTTCATGCGTCAGCCGCGTTCAACACCGATTTATTCTGACGTTTATTGAAATGTAATGCACATCAATATGCTGCTGATAATAATTAACGAGATGTAGGTCAAATATAAATGATGTATAAATTACGTATGGTCGCGATTTTTTCTAAAATCGTTCGTGGTTGCCATCATTTTCTAGAAAAATTTACTTACCAATAAGTCGACAACATCTGAAGTGCCAAGTGTGAGTAGGGAGCACAAAATTATAAATAATCCGATGAAAGAAGACATGTTGCTTATGGTATAAAACGTTCATCTGTTATCCATATTTATATCCAGGTGATATTTATATAAATTGCGATTATTACTGCAAAACAAGTATTTTATGTACGTACATAAATTATAATAATATTTATTACTGCGGCACTCAAAACTTAAATATTTAAAGTGTTTTTTTTTAATACATCACCTTTACAATCAACATATTTTAACATTTGTATGTTAATGTGACTCTACATTGACATTTTGAATGTTTTTTTTTCTAAGATTATCAGATAATCAAATAAAACAATGAATAAATTAAAAAATGTATTTAATTAAACGTAATACTTATGAATAATAATGTTTTTTGAGATTATATTATATATTTTATGATGTCATTCTAACTTTCTTTGTGATTTTAATGTGTTATATTTTTTGTAGCTAGATGTAAACAATTTATATATGTTTTTGTCATTTCTTTATTGTATTTGCATGGCTTTTATTATTGTTATCTTTAAATTACTGTACCTATATTTTTATACTACATGTATGTTGCTGTAAAATGGTTGATCCGTGAATAAATATTATTATTATTATCAAATAAAAATAATCAATAATTCAAAATATTTAGGTAATTAAACGTAATATTTATGAATATTTAATAAAATATTTAGCACATATTTTTATAATTTATATTATGCACATTCAACGAACTTATGAAGGACATGCAGAGAGTTTTCTGTAACACCGAAGATTTTTAATGTTTATTTTCGTATGTTCTATTTATCAAACCAATGCATCCAATACGATTTGACACCTTTAGTTTTTAGGTTATGTGTAAATTGAGTTGCCTATATGACAATTACAAATTGTAGCCGATCAATCGCAATTAATGCCTCAACTTGTATATACAGGGAGTTTTTCTTTCAATTATGCATGTCCCAATTACAGCGTATATGTCATAAATCTTTAGATAATCCTTGTTTTTTCTTAACAGATCATTTTGGAAGTTCAAATGAGTGTGTTCCACTCCCAGACTAAGCATGGAGTAAAATTTCGAGTTTAGAAAAGCCTGAACATTTGGTTTGGTCGCGTAGCGCGGAGCGGCCAAACCAAATTTTCGTATAAAACACAGATTTTAAGCGCAGTTCGAAAATACATAAATTTCACAATATTTTAGTGTTTTATACGCGTGGCGCATGAAGTAAAATTTCGAGTTTAGAAAAGCCCAGAAAATTTGTCTCGGGTCGCTGCGCAAATTTTCACGGGGCTTTTCTAAACTCGAAATTTTACCTCATGCTTAGTCTGGGAGTGGCAAACACTTGTTTAAAGCTTCAAATTAAACTTAACAAAAAACAAGGAATATCTTAAGATTTACAGAAGTTAGGCTTAATTTGGAATACGTATGCTTTAAAGAAAAACTCCCTGGATAATGTAAATACATATTAAAGGAAGGTACGAAAAGGGGAAATTAATAACACTTAAAACATGTTAATAATTTTATTTATGTACAATTTATTAAATTTTCTCCTCTTTGCATTTTATTTTAACTAAGAGATTTATCATTATTCATCTGCTTGATGAAGCCACTGTGTGGCGAAACAATTGCTGCAGTGTCAATCAATAAACAGTGAAATCTTAACCAATTGTGTTATTTACTAAAAGCGTTAAGAGATTTTGCTCTTAAAATCTTTGTTATTTTTAAAAACCTAATTTTAGTAATTTAAATAATTAATTCTTATAAATAATCTATGTTTCAAATATGTTTTAATTATAACCCAATCAACCTCAACATATTTTTTTAATTTAATTACACGTAACAAACTATTATTTTAATTACACTAAACACTTACACAAAGTCTTATTTTAAAAACACTTATTTTCAACACAAAATATTAAAAAATCTATCTATTAAAGTACAGCGAAACCGGAAATAAAGGTTATGATAGACTCAAAAACGTAACCAAATACAACGTCATTGTTCTCTCTCGCACGACCAAGGGCCTGCGGGGAAAGGGATAGGGCAAAACATAGAAAGATCCAATTCTGTCATACCTTGTAACACATATGTGTCATATGTGTTACGCCCATCGACGTACCTTGGGCAAAAGTCAAAATTACAACCAGAGTATCCAACCAAATCTCCAACATTATAAAAAAATCACCAGAACTGATTGGCCAATAAAAAAAAAAAAAAAACAGAATATCGTCGGTGAAATTCTAATATCATTTAACCCAATTTTTTGGATTTTGGTGTTATGAGCTAATTCTATAGAAAAAAGAGTACTAAATTGAGTGGAAAATACTTCGTAAGCACCTCTGTTAAGATAGCAGTGCCAAATGGGCAGAATGCACTGTAACCTATACTAGAATTAAGGGCTAATTAAGGGCTATTTTAGTGCCCTATTGTCGATTTTAGTGCTCCACCCTTAAGGGTGCAAATTGCAACATAGCCACCTTAACATTAAGCTGGCAAGGCAAACTTACAAATCAGGAATTAAAAAACATTTTCTGTACGACATAATTAAGGGCTAATTAAGTGCCCTATAAGCAATTTTAGTGCTCCACCCTGTACTTAGAAAAAAAATATTTTCAACCCCAATTTCAGTTTTCTCGAAAATGGACGAGCAGACTGCAACGAAACTATAGAATAATTTAGAGCTCCTTGCCTACTAATTAAGTGCCCCATTGGTGATTGTAGTGCTTCACCCTGTACTGCAACAAAACTATAGAACAGCATATATTGGAATTGTCGACGTGAATTGTGCTCCATATTTCTTGCTAGTTATGAGTAACATATTCTCAAATATTAGTGTTATTATCCAATAAGTTTGTGTTTAGTTGACTGTGGCATTAAAAGCGATTACAATTTTTGTAAGTTATCTATTAATAATTAGATCGTTAAAGATTAACCTTAAAATAATCCCCAATACCTGAGTATTTATCAAGGTCGTAGTGTGTGGACATTTGGTTTGTGTTTTTTCCTCGTGTTTACATTTTTCAATCACCTATCCGTGGTCTATTCATCCCGTTCGTCTTTATTGTTAGTCACCACGACAGACCGCGTTGGTGTGAAGAGTGTGTCCTTGTTAAAATCATTCCAACGTATTCCTCTAATTATTTAATTCTCACAATTTGTTAATTTTTTATTTTATTTTTATAATTAAAATGGTCAATTTATGTGGGGTATGCGATCGTGCAGTCACTCCAAACACTCCTTGCATTAAATGCACAGGGAAATGTAGCAAACATATTCATACGAAATGCAGCGGGTTATGTGATGAAGAGTTTACGAATATAATTTCCTCTAAATCCGAGTGGTACTGTACAAAATGCGTTAGTCACAACAAAGAGTCACTGACAATCGAGTCTTTGCATAAATTAATAATAGATCAATTCAACTTATTCAAGGAAGAAATTGTCGATTTAAAAAAATCTATTACAAATCGCTTTGATAATATTGAATCTCGTTTAGTTCAACTTGAAAATAAGCATTCAGTCTATGACTCCCAGATATCTGAAATGAACGAACTATCAGGCGAACATTACGAAACGATTTTGTCTGAGCTTGAAGACAGACAATTTAGACTATGTAATGCAATTCTTTTCAATTTCAATGAGGCTCGAGGCTCGCAATTTGAATATAAAACCTTTAAAAACTTTCAGATTAGGTAAAGTTAACGGCAGTCGGCCTAGGCCGTTGAAAATAATATTCAAATCACAGAATGATGCAAAAGAAGTATTACGTAGTAACTTCATGGCTTCAAGTGATAAACATATTTTTCGTTCTGATCGCACGAAAAAACAAATAGAGCACTACAATACGTTAAAAAATGAACTAGAAACGAGAAAACGGGAAGGTGAAGTCAATTTACGCATTATGTACCGTAATGGGGTTCCGTATTTATCGGACAGTATAAAAGGTCAGGCCATGCCAAAACCGTCAACAAAAAACTAAACATATACTTTCAAAACTGTGGCGGCATTAGAACAAAATTAACCGATCTGTTAATTAATGTAAATAGTACCGATTATGATATATTAGTTATTGTAGAAACATGGCTTTATGAAAGCATACCAAGTAGTCATCGTTCCATAAATGGTGAAGTTAGAGGTGGGGGTATCTTAATCGCAATTAAAAAATGCTATAAATCAACGTTCATTTCATGTGATAACACGATTGAGCAAATTTTCGTTATGTTTAAACTAAATAAAATATCTTACATAGTTGGGGGGGTGTACATTACTCCATCTTCATCTATTGACAAATACCAACAACATTGTACTCGCCTTGAAGACATCTGTGAACTACATGACTGTAACAACATATTAATATGTGGTGACTACAACTTACCCCATATCAAATGGTATAACCCTACCCAACCTATTACTTGTACTATTGCCAATACGCTTTTAAATTGTTATAGCTACCTAAATGCCAATCAAATCAATAATATTCCAAATTCACGGGGCGTTTTTTTAGATTTATGTTTTACGTCTGCTGCTAATGCAGTAATCTCATCGTCTGCTGAGCCACTTCTTTCTACTAGTATTCATTACTGTGCTTATAACATTAACTTATCAGTCGATCATGTAAATAACAGCCACATATGAAAAAAAAATATTTGTTTCAGTTAGCTGATTACGATTTAATAAATATGCACTTTAACACATTTAATTGGGATTTAATACTATCAAATGATGATATAGATCAGGACGTTGACAAATTTTACACAATTATTAATTCAGCAATTGAGAACTTAATTCCCTGCAAATATATTTATAGTAGTAATAAATCGTATCCTCGCTGGATGTCTAGCGAACTAAAATCCTTAATACGGATAAAAAAAGCAGCTCTTGCAAAGTATAAAGATAGTGGTTCATACGATGATTATTGTTTATTTTCTGATATTCGTAAGCAGTGCAAAACTTTATCAAGCTTAAATTATAAGGATTATTTATCACATGTTGAATCATCTCTAAAATCAAATCCTAAATATTTTTGGCGATACGTCAAAGAACTCAAAAATGAAAATAGTTATCCTTCAGAAATGTCTTACAATGATACCACTGCTGACTCCGGTTCTGGTATTGTCGACCTATTTTCGGAATATTTTTCGTCCGTATATACAGTTTTAAATTACACCTCTGATTCACATAACGTAAGCCATTCATATTCTATTCATGATAACCGGCTGGTTGTTAGTATTCAAGATGTTTTTAACTCTATTGCAAGCCTTAAACCATCATTCTCATCAGGACCTGATGCCATCTCAAGCTACTTTCTCCAGAATTGTTTATATTCACTTTGTCGCCCTATTTATTTACTGTTTTTAAAATCGCTTAATTTGGGTGTAATGCCTTCAAAGTGGAAATCCAGTTACGTCATTCCAATTTTTAAAAAAGGATCTAGGCATCTTGTTGAAAACTATAGGGGTGTAGCTATTCAGTCAGTAATTCCAAAATTGCTTGATAGAATAGTAGCACGCCAATTGCAATGGTTTTCCCGGCAATTTATATCTGACAACCAGCACGGATTTATGCCTAATAGATCAATTACATCCAATCTATTAGAGTACAAACAGTACCTCTCAAATGCCTTGGAATCACGATGTAAAGTTGACACGATATATACAGATTTCTCCAAGGCATTTGATCGAATAGACTGCAATCTGTTATTAGAAAAATTAAGAGCGTATGGTGTAAACTTGGATACTGTAAAATGGCTGTCATCGTTTTTGTCCGATCGAATTCAACATGTTCGTATAAATAATTTTATTTCAAACCCCTTTCCGGTAACATCAGGTGTTCCCCAAGGCTCACATTGTGGTCCTATATTATTCAACATGTTTATTAATGACTTAACAACGACCATTAAACATTGTCAATGTTTATTGTATGCTGATGACCTCAAACTATTTAAAATAGTAAATACTATCGACGATTGCGCCTTGATACAGGAAGATTTGGGTCGTATCAACGAGTGGTGTTTTTCAAATAAGTTACGTTTAAATACCGCTAAATGTTATTCAATGTCCACTACAAGACGCCAAACCCAAGTCAACTTTACCTACACCATCGGATCATCCAATCTCACAAAGATTAATTCAATCAAGGATTTAGGTATTACCTTCGATTCTAAACTCTCCTTTGCCACACACATTCAAAATATTTCTAACAAAGCTCTACCAATGTGGGGTTTTGTGAGGCAGTTTGGAAGAAACTTAAGCATTGAATGTATGTACACCTGTTCGCTCGTACGATGTCATTTGGAATTCGGAACCTGTATCTGGACACCATCAACTTCTTTGCATATCAATTTGGTAGAATCAGTTCAAAAGAAATTCCTTCGTTTCATGGAATACAAGAAAGGATATCAACATGTCCCCGGCGACTACGAGATCATCTTGAACGAACTAAACCTTTCAACACTTCATGATCGCCGGATAACATCTGACTTATGTACACTACTAACGATAATTAATGGATCTTTGGAATCACCTTTTCTCTTGGAGCAAATAAATTTGTTGGTCCCATGCAGGACAACAAGATCAAAACAATTATTTTATCTTGAGTCTCACAGGACAGTTTCCGGATCTCACAATTCGATGACTCGCTTAATGGCTCTTGCGAATGAATATTGTGCCCATCCATGGTTTGACCTTTTCAACACAACTCTATCTAATTTAAAGTTTAGGCTAAAACGTCATTTCTAGTTTGTGCAATTTATGTTATTTCTATGATTTATGTTATTCAATTTATGTTATTTCTATAATTACTATATCTACACGCACAATTACGTCGATTAGCTGTCATATTTGATTTTTATATATATATTTTTTTAATTAATTATATTACGTTGTAATTTTATGTACAAATGGTGTTTACCGTAAATAAATTTACTTTACTTTACTTTACTTTACTTAACAAAACAATGTTTCCACTTTCCAAAACTAGGTCATTTCTATATTTTATAATAGTATCAATTAAATGTTCATTATTGACTGACATCGGCCTTCCTCGTGATTTTGGCATTATTGATAGTTTTTCACACAACACAATAAAGATCAACACAACACAATAACTCAACGAAGAACAACAAAACAACAACACAACAAAACAACAACACAACAAAACAACACACTAACTGAACTACAACACAACAAAACAACACACTAACTGAACTAAGAACAAGAGAACAAAACATTAACACAACTCGATAACGCAATACAAGAACACTACAATACAACTGATTAAGGCAACGTCGGTTTAGAAAATAACATTTTTGAAAAGTCTAAAGCATTATAATATATATTTTTAACCGATTCAGCGTTTTTATTTTCACTCAATAATACACTTCAAAAATAAGATGCAGTGCGAGTTGTTAAAATGATTATTATTGGTGTGCAAGATCAAGTGTTGATTGTTCTAAAAGCGTGATACCAAGTTGCAATATATTAATAAAAATATTGAAATCACGTCGTCTTATAAACCAAATACGAATGTTTACGTTAACGCTTCTCGTGATATCAAATTCAAACATAAAGAGGCCAACGGCACTTAAAATATTCTCAACACAAGCAAATTATCCGGCCCTGAAATTACGTATTTACTGAAAAAGTATAAGCAATTGAGAACATTCCAAGCTATTCGTTTATATTATTATTGCAATAGAATATCTAGCTATTAGATAATAATTTACATTTATTACAGTCTACTAATTTAAATGTACGTGGGTATCTTCTTCTAAACGGCAAGAGATAGAGATTGGTTAAAAAGGAGAAAATATGCAGGACAATAAGAACCAGCTACACCTGGTGTTAAATTGACAAAAAAGTTGAACGTTCAGAGCACACTGCGAAAACTGATGTTTCGATTATTAGAAATATAATCGAAACAATCGGTATTTTCGCAGTGTGCTCCGAACGTTCAACTTTTTTGTTAATTTATTACCGTATATAGATAGTACTCATCGTCCTGCATACTTTCTCTCATTTAACCAAATCTCTATCTCGTACCGTTTAGAAGATACCTATGCATGGATTGCTTGATCGGCACCCCCTGTACAAAATAATCTTAAAAAATAAATATTTATTTACAGAAAACCAAAACTTACAATTCCAATCATATTGTAAATAATATCATAAGGTAGATATCAAAATTATTGGTAATTTTTTCATTTGTATCTTAGTTTCGTTGCAATCTGCTCGTCCACTTTCGAGAAGAGTGAAATTGGGGTAGAAAGTATGTTTTTTCTAAGTACAGGGTGGAGCACTAAAATCGCCAATGGGGCACCTAATTAGTAGGTGAAGAGTTCTAAATTACTCTATAGTTTCGTTGCAGTCTGCTCGTCCATTTCCGAGAAAAGTGTAATTGTGGTAGAAAATATTTTCTTTCTAAATACAGGGTAGAGCACTAAAATTGCCAATAGGGAACTTAATTGGTAGGCGGGGAGCTCTAAATTATTCTATGGTTTCGTTGCAGTCTGCTCGTCCATTTTCGAGAAAAGTGAAATTGGAGAAGAAAATATTTTTTTTCTAAGTACAGGGTGGAGCACTAAAATGACCAATGGGGCACTTAATTAGTAGGCAAGGAGCTCTAAATTATTCTATAGTTTTGTTGCAGTCTGCTCGTCCGTTTTCGAGAAAAGTGAAATTGGAGAAGAAAATATTTTTTTTCTAAATACAGGATGGAGCACTAAAATCACCAATGGGGCACTTAATTAGTAGGCAAGGAGCTTTAAATTATTCTATAGTTTCGTTGCAGTCTGCTTGTCCATTTTCGAGAAAAGTGAAATTGGAGAAGAAAATATTTTTTTTCTAAGTACAGGATGGAGCACTAAAATCACCAATAGGGCACTTAATTAGCAGGCAAGGAGCTCTAAATTATTCTATAGTTTCGTTGGAGTCTGCTCGTCCATTCTCGAGATAAGTGAAATTGGGGTAGAAAATATTTTTTTTAAGTACAGGGTGGAGCACTAAAATCACCAATGGGGCACTTAATTAGTAGGCAAGGAGCTTTAAATTATTCTATAGTTTCGTTGCAGTCTGCTCGTCCATTTTCGAGAAAACTGAAATTGGAGAAGAAAATATTTTTTTTTCTAAGTACAGGGTGGAGCACTAAAATCACCAATGGGGCACTTAATTAGTAGGCAAGGAGCTCTAAATTATTATATAGTTTCGTTGCAGTCTGCTCGTCCATTTTCGAGAAAACTGAAATTGGGGTACAAAATATTTTTTTTCTAAGTACAGGGTGGAGCACTAAAATCACCAATGGGGCACTTAATTAGTAGGCAAGGAGCTTTAAATTATTCTATAGTTTTGTTGCAGTCTGCTCGTCCATTTTCGAGAAAACTGAAATTGGAGAAGAAAATATTTTTTTTTAAAGTACAGGGTGGAGCACTAAAATCACCAATGGGGCACTTAATTAGTAGGCAAGGAGCTCTAAATTATTCTATAGTTTTGTTGCAGTCTGCTCGTCCATTTTCGAGAAAACTGAAATTGGAGAAGAAAATATTTTTTTTTTAAGTACAGGGTGGAGCACTAAAATCACCAATAGGGCACTTAATTAGTAGGCAAGGAGCTCTAAATTATTCTATAGTTTCGTTACAGTCTGCTCGTTCATTCTCGAGATAAGTGAAATTGGGGTAGAAAATATTTTTTTTTCTAAGTACAGGGTGGAGCACTAAAATCACCAATGGGGCACTTAATTAGTAGACAAGGAGCTCTAAATTATTCTATAGTTTCGTTGCAGTCTGCTCGTCCATTTTTGAGAAAACTGAAATTGGGGTAGAAAATATTTTTTTTCTAAGTACAGGGTGGAGCACTAAAATCACTAATGGGGCACTTAATTAGTAAGCAAGGAGCTCTAAATTATTCTATAGTTTTGTTGCAGTCTGCTCGTCCATTTTCGAGAAAAGTGAAATTGTAGTAGAAAATATTTTTTTTCTAAGTACAGGGTGGAGCACTAAAATTGCTTATAGGGCACTTAATTAGCCCTTAATTATGTCGTACAGAAAATGTTTTTTAATTCCTGATTTGTAAGTTTGCCTTGCCAGCTTAATGTTAAGGTGGCTATGTTGCGATTTGCACCCTTAAGGGTGGAGCACTAAAATCGAAAATAGGGCACTAAAATAGCCCTTAATTAGCCCTTAATTCTAGTATAGGTTACAGTGCATTCTGCCCATTTGGCACTGCTATCTTAACAGAGGTTTCGTAAGCCATAGAGCTACAGCACAACCACTAATTGCTCTATGGCTTACGAAGTATTTTCCACTCGATTTAGCGTATTTTTTACTATGGGAATAGCTAATAATCCCAAAATCAAAAAAAAAATGGGTTACGGGGTATTAGAATTACACCGACGATATAATTGTTTCTATTTTAGAGTTATACACGACCAGTCCAACGGCACTGCAACTCTATAGCTATTTCCCACTATGCTATGTCCTTCTCCTGTCTATCCTTCTGTCTGCCGTTCTATCTAAACTTCTGTCTGTCGTTCTTGATAAAATATCTATTCTATTTAAATATTTTGTAAAAGAATGAAATAAATTCACTCAATACTTATTGTGTTACTTTCTTAATTCATACTTGATTGCATAGAAATAATCAACAGTAATCAACATATATTTATTATATCATTAATTACATATTATTCATTAATTTTGCACATCATTTCTTTTTATGAAATTTTTCAGCAAATATTAGAAAATCATTTACGGTACATTTGTAGCCACAACCTGGAATTTCCACTGGAACTCTTTTCTCATCATCGTTATTATCGAAATATATCTGAAATGAAATTATATCAAAAATATATATAACTACCCACTGATTTAAGAGTTCAACTTAAAGCTTTAAATGAGTGTTTTCCACTCCCAGACTAAGCATGAAGTAAAATTTCGAGTTTAGAAAAGCCCCGTGAAAATTTGTCGAGGGTCGCGCAGCGACCCGAGACAAATTTTCTGGGCTTTTCTAAACTCGAAATTTTACTTTATGCGCCACGCGTATAAGCCGCTGATTTCAATTGAAGTTCATGCACTTGTTAATAATATTTTAATGTTTTCAGAGTTTAAGGGTACTAGGTACTTAGGTTCCGGAGTACTGTCTCCTCTAGACTATACATTACTTTTTGTAAGACAGTTTTTTTTATTGTTTTCTTGCTAGCAATAAAAAAAAACAACCTTTATTGGCATAAAAAATCTACATACAAAATCATTCTATATTTATTCTATTGGTCTTTTCTGTTTAACTCCCTCTGCCAACCCAGTCTCGCTACAATCATCAAACCAGCTCCATCCCTCCTCATCCATTCGGTTAGGATCACTCCTCACATACCCCTTCACACTCCTGTGCCAGATGGCTCCATGTATCCATTCCACTTGCACACAGCACACATCTACCATACCTTTCTCCCATCCAAACCATCCTTCCTTTCTCCTCCGAACCGCATCTAGCTCTTGCCAGGGTTAACTTATCCTTCTTTGACAAGTCACTATTAGTCAGGTATCCTGGCACGCTCCCATGCACTTGCCATCTTTGATACATCGGATTGTATCCGCTCCTCCCGATACATTCTTGCCTCTCCTGCATCTCCACCTCCTTCCACTTCTCTTTCATTCATGCTGCCACATTTACTCGGATTGTATCCGCTCCTCCCGATACTTTCTTGCCTCTCCTGCATCTCCACCTCCTTCCATCCATTCCACTTGCACACAGCACACATCTACCATACCTTTCTCCCATCCAAACCTTCCTTCCTTTCTCCTCCGAACCGCATCTAGCTCTTGCCAGGGTTAACTTATCCTTCTTTGACAAGTCACTATTAGTCAGGTATCCTGGCACGCTCCCATGCACTTGCCATCTTTGATACATCGGATTGTATCCGCTCCTCCCGATACATTCTTGCCTCTCCTGCATCTCCACCTCCTTCCACTTCTCTTTCATTCATGCTGCCACATTTACTCGGATTGTATCCGCTCCTCCCGACACTTTCTTGCCTCTCCTGCATCTCCACCTCCTTCCACTTCTCTTTCATTTATGCCGCCACATTTACTCGGATTGTATCCGCTCCTCCCGATACACTCTTGGTTCTCCTGCATCCCCACCTCCCTCCACTTCTATTTCATCCATGCCGCCATATTAACTCCATTCTCTAACCACTCATTCACAATATTCTCTGACTCTCCTGCCCTTTCATACATCGTTCTGCGCTCCATCCTCCATTTACTCATTCCCATTCCCCTGCACGCTCTCCACACCTCTTTCGCCAGTCTGTCACTTTCCAATTCACACATCTTTATCTCATATTTCACCACTCTCTCCATTGCCTTTTAATGCACACTCATTCTATTTGTTTCCTGAAGCAGAATGTACCCAGGGGTTGATCTTTCAACCCCCAAGATCTGCCTCAGGAACCAAAACTGCTCTTTCTCAATACATTCATACTCCCTTATCCCCCATGTTTCCACCCCATACAACAAAATAGGCTTCACACATGCATCCAACAACTTGCACGCCAATTGGAAGTTGCCCGTAAACCATTTTTCCCACTTATTTCTCACCATGCCCCATGCTTTCCTTGCTTTCCATAAAACCCATTTGGCGTGCTTCCCATATCCACCCGTACCTTTATATATAAAGCCTTAGTATTTAAAATCCTCCATCCTCTCAATCACCTCCCCTTTCCATTTCAATTCACCCACTTTTCCTTCCCTTCCTTTATTCCTTAATCTCATCCACTTTGTTTTCCTTGCATTTACTCGCAGACCTCGTTTGTCCATATATCTCTTTACTCTCTGCATCACCTCCTTCATCTCTCCCCAGTCCTGTTACCGGGGATTATTTTAATCTCCGGCAACAAGAATTGTAAATATTATTTACAATTCTTCCTTTATTTAAAATGAGTTCGTACCCAGCAATTAACTAATTGACCGGTCCAAAGGATTATCTCGGGCGGTTTAAACCGTGCCCGGGCCACCATCTACCTGGGCAGGTGTGGCGGATTGTCCCTCGGGGTTTTTCGAAATCGGCAATTAAGGGAGAGGACTAATGACCACCGTTGCAATTTGAAAGAAGAGAGATTATAAATTTCTATACTTCTTTCAAATTGCAGCTTAACGGTTGTTTGGATTTGAGGGTTCGCTGGAAGTAATTATGTTGTCTGCACTAATTACTTTCTAGCGAATTCTTTGCCAACGGTCACGTAGTCCTCAAAATCATCCCTTCTCCAAGCCATTTTTCGTGGCATAAATACCGGGGGACGGCATCCAGGAAGCAGTCCACTCTTGTGCTGTACAGGGGCAGCATGTGGATTCAGGAGGAACTACCATTCCTCAACTCTTCTTTCTGAGCCAGGAAGTTCTGACCGACGCCGACGCCAGACGTCCTAGCCGTCGTTCCTGCCGCCAGAAGAAGATTCCAACAACAGGAAACAACCGACGCCGACGTTAGCCGTCCCTGCCGTCGTTCCTGTTCTTGGACCAGGACGCCGAGAATCCGATTGCCAGCGCAGTCGCCTCGACGCCACAACGACGCTCCAGTGCAGCGTTCGTTGCTTCCGCCCGGATCCAGGCCAGGCCGGCAACCCACCGACGCCAGGAAACTTTGCCCGATGCCAACGCCAGCCGTTTCGCCGTCGTTCCTGACGTCCCGCACTACGAGCGTAGTGTTTGTTGCTGCCTCCGGATCCAGCCAGATGCACCACCCCACCGACGCCGTCTCACACCGAGACGCCGTCTTGGTACTTGGACGCCGCCTCCATCCGGAAGCCACCACTAGCCAGACGCCACCGCTGGGCTAGTTGAAATCCCGATCGCGACGCCGACGCCACACCAAGTCTGCTCTGTAACTCGTGCACTGTGCTTCTCTGGTTCTTATTCTGTTTGTTGTTTTAATGTTTTTTTATTTGATTTATTTTGTTTTAAAATAAATAATTTAAAACAGCATACGTGTTTCAAAAGTTAGTTGCTCATCTCTCTCTAACTCAACCAACCTGAGCTAGTTGGTAATCAGCGTGGGGTACCTTCCCTCCCGTTGATAGTCCCTCGCCAAAAGCACCATATCATCCGCATAATCTAGCATCCATACCCTCCTTTTTCCGATCACTTTCCCGCCCGCTTGCCCTTTTCTCAAAACCTCTTCCAATTCGGTAATATATAGGTTAAACAACAACGGGCTCAGCGGGCATCCTTGTCTTACCCCCATCCAAGTTTTAACTCTTTCAGACACATTTCCTTCTACTTTTGCTCTCACCCACGTTTCCTTGTACACCCTTCTAATCCACTCCACCGTTACTTCGCTCACTCCTCCTCTTCTCAGACATTCCACTAATCTTTCTCTCGGTACAGTAACGTACGCTGCTTTCAAATCCAGAAAAACAGCGTACATACTCCCTCTCTCTTCCAACACTCTCTCCGCCATCCTTGCCAGCGTAAAGATTTGGTCCCTTGTTCCCCTCCCTTTTCTAAAACCCCCTTGCGTCTCCGGCAGAATTCCGTTGGTCCCCACCTCCTTCTCCAATCTATTCATTGCAATTGGGTATCCGGTGCACATAATCGATATTCCTCTGTAATTCTCTACACTTAATGTATCTCCTCCTTTGTGCACCGGGCGCATAACCCTCACACACCATGCCTTTGGTAAGTTGGGTTCTCCTCTCCATATTTGGTTCAGCAACTCTCCAAACTTTTGCTTTCTCTTCTTTCCTATCGCCTTTCACATTTCTGGCTTTAACCCGTCCAACCCAACGACTTTTCCAATCTTAACCTCATCAAACGCTTTTTCTATTTCCTCCTCCGTAAACTCGTTAACCTCCCCCACCACTTCTTGTCCCCCTATCCCACCCGGTTCTCCAGTCATTTTACTACATTTCTGTGTCCATTCTTGTAAAGACACTGCTGTGTGCGCTTTCATTTAACCTCTTTTTAAAATACTCCATATTTCCCTTTCATTTCTACATAATCTCATTCATTATCAATATTTAAAAATGTTTCACCAAGTGATAAGTGAGAAAATTATTCAAAAAATCTCATTTTATTGGTAGTTCTTTCCAAGGCCTGCATCTTCTTTTCTTCACATAGTTTATTGTACCTAGCCCTAGCTGCCACCACCCCATTCTCTCCTTCCCTACCCAAGCATCACTCCCTCACTGCCTGCCTCACTTTCCTCTTTGCGTCACGACATTCCTCGTCGCACCATGAGCATCTCCTTCCTTTATACTTTTCTTCCGCAACCCCCGATGATCTCTTCTATCGTTTTCACTTCATTTCAGTCAGTTTTCTCTAAGCACTTTCCCATATCCTTAATAGCTCTCGCACTATCCTCTATCTTCCACACTTCCTGTTCTCGTTCATTTTCATCAAATTTGCCCATCCGTATTTCTACCATTATTGGCAAATGGTCAGACCCCAGGACTTCCTCCACCTCCATTCTTCTAACTTCTCCCCTATTTAACCCCTTTATTACGATATAATCAATGACTGGCGATCCTTGTTGTCCCACATACGTTTTTTCTCTTCCCAATCACCTTCAGTGCATTCGTTTAACATCTCCCATCCCTCTTCTATAAACCAATCCCCCATTCTCCTACCATCCCTGTTCATCAATTTATCCTGAGACGTCCTTACTATTAATTTATCCTGCCCACTTACTCCTCCCTCTATCTCCCCCATTCTGGCATTAAAATCTCCTCCCACAACACATCTCCCTCCTTCGTTGCTTTTCTCATCTAACGCTTTCTTCAGCCCAGTTTTTATTAATGTACACCACCCTTACTTCCAACTGACACCCCCCCTTTGGCATTTAACCCACGCCATACCGTCTACCTATTCTATAAATTCCACATCTTCAGTTTTCAGAGACCACTTCGTTCCCACTATCGTACCACCCTTCGCGCTCCCTTTTTCAGAGACCACTTCGTTCCCACTATTATACCACCCTTCGCCCTCCCTTTCGTTGCCTCTTTCGTTGCCCATTGCGCCGACCACCTAAATCCCTTTGGAAGTGAATCTACTCTTACTTTCAACTGACACCCCCCCTTTGGCATTTAACCCACGCCATACCGTCTACCTATTCTATAAATTCCACATCTTCAGTTTTCAGAGACCACTTCGTTCCCACTATCGTACCACCCTTCGCCCTCCCTTTTTCAGAGACCACTTCGTTTCCACTATTATACCACCCTTCGCCCTCCCTTTCGTTGCCTCTTTCGTTGCCCATTGCGCCGACCACCTAAATCCCTTTGGAAGTGAATCTACTCTTACTTTCAACTGACACCCCCCCTTTGGCATTTAACCCACGCCATACCATCTACCTATTCTATAAATTCCACATCTTCAGTTTTCAGAGACCACTTCGTTCCCACTATCGTACCACCCTTCGCCCTCCCTTTTTCAGAGACCACTTCGTTCCCACTATTATACCACCCTTCGCCCTCCCTTTCGTTGCCTCTTTCGTTGCCCATTGCGCCGACCACCTAAATCCCTTTGGAAGTGAATCTCTCACCTTTTCCCACTCCTCCTTCCTCATCCATGTCTCCACTAATCCCACTACATCTTTTCCTGCCACTCACTTCTCAAAGTCGTTCTGCCACCTCTCGCCCCTACACTTCGACTTTATCCCGGCCATTTTCCAAAACCCCACCCTTAGGCTTCCCTACCTAATTTTAACTATTTTCCTTCTATTATTGTTTGTTTTTGTTGTACAAAAATCTATTTTATTATTTATTGTTTTGTGTGTTTTTTTAAATTGATTTCCATTATGATATGTTTTTCCTATTTGTTTAGCTATACTTTCTAAGATGCTGTCCTTCTTCATTGTTTCAGTGCAGATCGTTTCTTCCTTGTGTCTCTTATGATCTTCATTTTCGCGAGTCGTAATCGTATTGTTTGTTTTTATCGGTTGAACATTTAGAAGTTTTTTGAAGGAGAGGTTTTATGTGCCATGTACTCCACTTCTTCCACTGCTCTTTCTTCTTTATTCCATCTGTATTTTGTTCCATCTATTTCCATCTGTTAATATCGTACCTTCACGCGTTTGCCCTTTTTTCTATCTTCTCTTGCTATCGTAGGGGGACAGTTCTTCCACTCCATTTCTTCCACTCCATTTCTTCCACTCCATTTCTTCCACTCCATTTCTTCCACTTACCAATACTTCCACTACACCTTTACTTCCACTCCATTTCTTCCACTGACCGTTACTTCCACTACACCTTTACTTCCACTCCATTTCTTTCACTGACCGTTACTTCCACTAGTTCTTATTTCCACTAACCATCACTTCCACTAGTTCTTTTTTCCACTCCATTTCTTCCACTCCAGTTCTTCCACTTACCAATACTTCCAAAAGGAATGCATACATGCTGAGATGATTGCGCCCCACCACCACGGAGAATCGGTTGTTCTTTTTTTCACTAGTTCTTCCATAATTCGAAATTCGAAAATTTAGTAGTTTTATTTACAATATTTACAATCTCAGGTCAACTACGTTCGAGGCAGGAAAGCTGTTGGACGACGCAAAGCAACGGAGCCTCGATATACACCAGATTTCTGGAACCAGTACAACGCCACATTACAGGACGAGTCTAGGACCAACAACGCCTCAGAAGGATGGCACAACCGATTCTTCGTGGTGGTGGGGCGCAATCATCCCAGCATGTATGCATTCCTTTTGGAAGTGCAAAAAGAGCAGGGCGATACAGAGACGATGATGCAGCAACTTGACTTGGGACAAAACATCAAAAAAGGGCAATTACAATCGAAAATTAAAGCCGAGGAACGAATAGCAAACATTGTCAAAAAATTTAGTAAATTCGACGAAGAAAATAGGATTCTGGAGTACCTACAAGCTGTAGGCCACAATATCTCTCTGTGATTCTTATACTGTATAAAATGTGGAATAGTATAATGTAATTTGAATAAATTGTACAATTATTTTGAATTGGAAAAAAGGTATGGTGGAATTGGTGGTTAGTGGAAGTAAAGGTGTAGTGGAAGTATTGGTAAGTGGAAGAACTGGAGTGGAAGAAATGGAGTGGAAGAAATGGAGTGGAAAAAAGAACTAGTGGAAGTGATGGTTAGTGGAAATAAGAACTAGTGGAAGTAACGGTCAGTGGAAGAAATGGAGTGGAAGTTGCGTCGCACAATCCTTGCTATACTTCTCAATTCTCGTTGTATCGATCTCTCTTCTATAGTTAGGTCGACATCTACAGAGAGTTTTATGTAACACCGAACATTTTCATCTCATACAATTTGACACCTTTAATTTTTAAGTTATGTGTAAATTGCGTTGCTTATTTGAACATTACAAATCATAGCCCATCAATCGTAATTTATGCCTCAACTTGTACATACAGAGAGTTTTTCTTTTAAGTATACATTTCTTAATTACAGAGTGTATGCCGTAAAGATTTGGATAATCGTTGTATATTTATAAGAGTTCAATTTGAAACTTGAAATAAGTGTGTTCCACTCCCAGACTAAGCATGAAGTAAAATTTCGAGTTTAGAAAAGCCTGAAAATTTGGTTTGGTCGCGTAGCGCGAAGCGCGGAGCGGCCAAACCAAATTTTCAGGCTTTTCTAAACTCGAAATTTTACTTCATGCGCCACCGGTACGAAACGCTGACAAATTACGAAGTTTAAAACACACCGCTAAACTTTACATTGAATCAGTGTTTTGTACCGGTGGCGCATGAAGTAAAATTTCGAGTTTAGAAAAGCCTGAAAATTTGGTTTGGCCGCTCCGCGCTTCGCGCTACGCGACCAAACCAAATTTTCAGGCTTTTCTAAACTCGAAATTTTACTTCATGCGCCACCGGTACGAAACGCTGACAAATTACGAAGTTTAAAACACACCGCTAAACTTTACATTGAATCAGTGTTTTGTACCGGTGGCGCATGAAGTAAAATTTCGAGTTTAGAAAAGCCTGAAAATTTGGTTTGGCCGCTCCGCGCTTCGCGCTACGCGACCAAACCAAATTTTCAGGCTTTTCTAAACTCGAAATTTTACTTCATGCTTAGCCTGGGAGTGGAAAACACTCGTTTAACGCTTCAAATGTTCGGTGTTACATAAAACTCTTTGTATACCGGGTGTGGCACTTAAGACGCCTCGGACCATAGCTCCTTTACGATAAAAGCTATCGAAAAAAATCTAAGAGCAAAGTGGTGCATAATTACCGTCGCTATGTTTCAAAAATATTTCTAATCATCAGTGGCGTGCCGTACTCCAGTGGCGTACCAAACTTATATTTTTTTTTAAATAGAATGCCCTATTTTTTATTGCAGATTTGGAAAGTGCTCGAAGAGTACTTATTTTTTTATCTAACATGTTATACCCTTCACTTTAGCGGTTTCGCTGTTATAACCCCTTCTTTCAAAATTGCGCCCCATTTTTGAGATTGTTTTGTAGAGAAACTAATTGACGCCGGCGCCTAAATTTTGAATTGAGGTACAGGTTAAGACCTCGTATACCTTCACATAATTTTTTTTCGGGTAATTTATGGAAAAAAAATAATTTTTGATTGAACTTCGCATGTTGTCATTTTTCTCGAAAATTTCAAATGCCACCCCCCTAAAAAAATTACGGCGTTGTACAGCCAAAACTCTAAATTTTTCATTGGTACAAAAAAAATTACACATTGCATAACAAAATTTCGGAGAAAAAGGGAATTTCATCGCAAATGTCGGGAAACGTTTTCCGTTCCCAAGAGTGCCATGAGAAAACAAAAGATTGGTAATTGTCAAAGTAAATTATTAGACGCCAGTAGCAGCCATAAGTCATTTTTGATAAACGTTCTAAAAATGTTCCGAACTCAAGAGGAAATGGTTGACATGATATTTATTCTTGGAGAATGTAACAAGAATTGTTTCTTGGCGTCACGAGTGTACGCTGCGAGATATCCGCACAGGGCACATCCAAATGAACGTGCGTTTCAAAAAGTGTCGGAGAGATTCACTACTACGGGAAGTGTGAAACGGCCAAGGAGAGTTAGAAAGAAGACAGTTTTTACCGAAAATAATGAACTGCAGGTTCTGGAGGCAGTTATTGAAGATCCTCATACCAGTATCCGTGATATTAGTAGGAATCACGATATTTCAACGCGATCCGTACATCGTGTTCTTCAAAAGTACAAATTCCGTCCATTTAAGATTCAACTGCACCAAGAATTGCAACCTCAAGATTTTCATGCGAGGCAAGATTTCTGCTTGTGGGCTATCAACAAAATTGAGCATTAGGAATCAGTTCTTATGCGCGTATTATTTTCTGATGAAGCGACGTTCCATAGAAATGGGCATGTCAATCGCCACAACTACCGATGAAAACCCACACGCCATGCGAATGATAAACCACCAGCAAAGATGGTCGCTGAATGTTTGGGGAGGCATACTTGGAGAACACCTTTTGGGTCCTTATTTCATCGAGGGGCACCTGAACGGCAACAGTTATTTGAGGTTCCTTCGCGACGACTCGGATGATCTCTTGGAAAATGTCCCTCTAGCCGCTCTACGACAGATAGTTTTCCAGCACGATGGAGCTCCTGCACATAATAGCCGTGTCGTTCGGGAATTTCTCGATGAAACGTTTCCGGACTCCTGGATTGGACGTGGGGGTCCTGTGAGGTGGCCGCCAAGATCACCAGACCTCACTCCCCTTGACTTCTTCCTTTGGAGCCATATCAAAGACGAGGTTTACAGGACGGTACCAACTACTGTCGAGGATATGAGGGAGAGAATCCGCGCGGCTTTCTGCGGTATATCACCAGAAGTCCTTAGGGCAGTGTCTAGAGCCTGTGAGTCGAAGTTGCGGTTATGCCTCCAGCAGGAAGGTCGTCATTTCGAACATTTAGTTTAAGTTGATAAATTTTCTTTATCTGCATTTTTCATATCATGTTGAATAAATAGGTACATACTAAAGGGTCCGCCAATAAGCGCGCTCGATCTTTGACAGCTGATGGCGGCCATGTTGTTTGTGGTAGAGTTGTCAAACCTAGTTGTTATTATTCAGTATATCTTCACAAATTACCATGAACCAATTCAGCCACGAGCAACATGTGCAAATCATTAAAATGTCTTACGAAAATCATTCATCGGTTCGGGCAACGTTCCGCGCGCTCCGCCAATTTTACGGTGCAATTGGTCGTCCTGCTGAGTCGACTATCCGTCGTTTGATAAACAAATTCGAGGCAACCGGTTCGGTGAACAATAAGCCAACACCGACGCGTCGTCGAAACGTCCGATCTGCCGCGAATGTCGCCGCTGTGCGCGATAGTGTGCGTGAAAATCCGCGACAGTCAATTTCACGTCGCGCACAGGAACTCAGCCTTTCGGAAACATCACTTCGCCGAATCTTGCATCTGGATTTGGGCATGCATCCGTACAAGATCCAGCTGACACAAGAGCTCAAAATAAACGACCATAGACAGCGCCGTATCTTCGCTGATTGGGCTTTAGAGCAGTTGGAAGTCGACCCCGAGTTTGGTCGCAAAATCATCTTCAGCGATGAGGCACATTTTTGGATAAATGGGAATGTCAACAAGCAGAATTGCCGTTATTGGGCCGAGAACAATCCACAGGAGGTCCACCAGGTCGCAATGCACCCAGCAAAGGTAACTGTTTGGTGTGGATTTTGGGCCGGAGGCATCATCGGGCCGTATTTCTTCGAGAACGACGATGGTGTGGCCATCACGGTAAACGGCGAACGATACAGATCCATGATAACGAACTTTTTCTGGCATGAAATCGACAATATGGATGTCGAGGATATGTGGTTTCAGCAGGACGGCGCTACGAGCCACACAGCGCGCGCCACAATGGATCTTCTGCACGAGCGCTTCGGAGGAATGGTTATCTCGCGCGGAGGCGACATCAACTAGCCACCGAGATCGTGCGATTTAACCCCACTAGATTATTTCTTGTGGGGTTTTCTTAAATCGCAGGTCTACGCAAACCAACCACAAAACACTGATGACCTCAAAGTCAACATACGCCACGCCATCGATGAAATACAGCCCGATTTGTGCGCCAGAGTCATTGAAAATTGGACTTCTCGTATGCGCGCCACCAAGCCAAGCCGAGGTGGCCATTTGAACGATATTATTTTCCATACATAATGCCTTCGAATACTCTTTCAAACAAAAAATAAATTTCATTTATACCTCTCACACAACTTGCTTTATTTTATTTTAAAGATCGAGCGCGCTTGTTGGCGGACCCTTTATTATGTTGACCGTATTTGTGTTTTTGTTTTCTCATGGCACTCTTGGGAACGGAAAACGTTTCCCGACATTTGCGATGAAATTCCTTTTTTCTCCGAAATTTTGTTATGCAATGTGTAATTTTTTTGTACCAATGAAAAATTTAGAGTTTTGGCTGTACAACGCCGTAATTTTTTTAGGGGGGTGCCATTTGAAATTTTCGAAAAAAAATGACAACATGCGAAGTTCAATCAAAAATTATTTTTTTTCCATAAATTACCCGAAATGTGAGGGTATACGAGGTCTTAACCTGTACCTCAATTCAAAATTTAGGCGCCGGCGTCAATTAGTTTCTCTACAAAACAATCTCAAAAATGGGGCGCAATTTTGAAAGAAGGGGTTATAACAGCGAAACCGCTAAAGTGAAAGGTATAACATGTTAGATAAAAAAATTAGTACTCTTCGAGCACTTTCCAAATCTGCAATAAAAAATAGGGCATTCCATTTAAAAAAACATAAGTTTGGTACGCCACTGGAGTACGGCACGCCACTGATAATTAGAAATATTTTTGAAACATAGCGACGGTAGCTATGCACCACTTTGCTCTTAGATTTTTTTCGATAGCTTTTATCGTAAAGGAGCTACGGTCCGAGGCGTCTTGAGTGCCACACCCGGTATATACTTCCGTATTTTTTAGTTTGTTCTTAGCTTTCAATATTAATTGCTTTTCTTTCCATGTTTTTATGCCTATTTTAATTAATTGCGTATTATCTTTCTTTTTAATTATCTGAGTGCTATCAATCTCTACCTCTACTTGCAGGTTTTTGCGTAGGAATTGTTTTACCTCTTCTTGTTTTAAGTAAAAATGAAATTGCCAATTCTTGGTTGTAGAATACTTCAAACATTAAAAGTGCGATTCTTTTCGCAATCTACAACAAGTTAGTCTTACAAAGACTATATCAAACACTCATTGAAACAACTACTTTGAACGGTAACGTGACCGCCAGTCTAAGGTGTCAAATTGTTTAGAGGGAATGGTAAAGCTATACTGATGAGAGATAAATCTCGAAACGCGTCTATAGATGGCCTGAATAATTTGACCCAAATTGTTACATTCGCAGTAGGTTACTGTATGTAACAGCAATCACTTGTTGTATAATTCAATGTCCGTCGGGGTATTAGCCCGGGAAGTAGTTGTTTCAATGAGTGTTTGATATAGTCTTTGTAAGACTAACTTGTTGTAGATTGCGAAAAGAATCGCACTTTTAATCAGGGTTGGCAAAAATCCGGGTTTTTTCAAAAGTTATCTACCCAGTGGGTTTTTCGGTGGGGTTTTCCGGGATTTATTGGGTTTTTTCGGTTTTTATTGGGTTTTTTCGGGGCTTTTTAATTTACGTCGAACAAAAACAAAAATGATTCAATTACGATTTTCAGGTCTTTTATTAATAACTCAAAAACCATGTTATTAACGAGAATATTTTTAAAAATATAATATTCCAAATAATATTTTCATTGAGTATTAGCATTAGCAGTATCATTAACAAAAATCTCGAATACTATAGTAGCTCCCGTTTGCTGGGTTAAAATTAAAATATGTAATTGTGTACAAACATTCATGCATAAATTACAGTTTTTTTTAAAATATAATATATATTAAAAAAAAACTGTAATTTATGCCCATCATAATAAAAAAAAAAATGTCTTCAATAAAATTTTATCGTATTAGTATTTATAATAAGGGACATTTTGTTTGTTAGAAATTGAAAAGTGTATGCAACGTACTTTTTTGTTCCGCGGTAAAACAAACACAGGCGCTCGTGTAAGATTTTGTTTACCTATAAAAAGTTAAAATAAATACGAGCGCACATTGGGTCTGTGAGAGCAATTAAGATGATTTTGCTTTATTATTTTAATTTTGATGTATATTCTTAAGTAATACAGTTTCGTCAGTTTCAATCTAATTTGTGCAGAGTGAACACGTATAAGTTTATCCAAAAATATGCCGAAAATTACGGGAAGTGGTAGAAAAGGAGCACCAGAATGGAGTGATGTTATACAAATAGATAAAAGCAAAGTTGAGTGTAAAAACTGTAAAATTCAAATTAGTGGAAAAATTGAACGAATAAGAACACATTTGAAAAAGTGTACATTGCGTCGACGGGAACGAGAACCATTAGATGAAGCATTAGCTTCGGCAAGTTCGGTGTCATTAGACTCATTGGTATCATCCACCGCCGTCCCCCCGGGAACATCTCGCTTAGTATCCGAATCGTCAATGGAGCAGTTTGCAAGTGACAGTGTCAGTGAGGGCTCTAATTTAATGAAGATAAAGCAGACTACTATGAATGAGTTCGCTATCAAAACTACAGAAGCTCAAAAGGACATACTAGATCGTAAAATTGCGTCTTTCTTTTATTCCTGTAATATTCCCTTCAATGTAATTGAAAATAAGGAATGTGTAGATATGGTTGAAGCTCTTCGTCCTGGATACAAACCACCAAATAGAAAGCAGCTTGGAGGGAAGCTCTTGGACGAAGCGGCGAGTGAAATCGAGGGACATTTTAAGGAGGAATTGGAGAATGCTACAATTACTTTAATTCAAGATGGATGGTCCAGTGTAACCAATGATTCAATTATCGCTTCAAGTTTGGCAACTGGTTCCAAGGTATACCTCGTCGACGCCATAGACACAGGAGATAACAAGAAAACAGCGAAATACTGTGCAACAATTGCTGAAGAAGTAATTAAAAAAATTGAAGAGAAATACAACAAAAAGGTGTTTGCGCTCTGCACGGACAACGAGAACAAGATGAAGAAGATGAAGCAGATTCTCAAACAACCCGAAAAATTCCCCAAACTGTTAACCTACGGCTGCAATGCGCATTACGTGAATTTGTTGGGGAAAGAGGTGTCTCCTGCATCGGTTGTAAAACAAATTGTAATAGTACACAAATATTTTCGCAACCACCACCAACCTCATGCATGGCTAAAGAAGAAGGGTGGCTTGATGCCGCAACTACCCAACGATACACGGTGGAACTCACAGGGGGATTGTCTCAACACATTTATTACAAACTTCCACAAGTACATTGAGATTCGTATGGACGTTGAAGCTGATCCCGATCCACAGGTGAAGTTTGATGAAGGGGTAGCCCACGTACTGAACAATGTTGGGCTTCATACACAAGCAATACATCTTCACAAACAACTTAATCAAGTATCTGTGACACTTGATAAATTGCAGGCCGACAACGCAACAATTTCAGATGCTGTTGTGATATGGCTCGATCTGTTGGAAAGTCATGAACTGGAGCCATACAAAGAAGTTATAAGAGCGAGATTTCAAGATGCCATGGAACCTTTCCACTTCTTGGCCAACATGATGGATCCGCGGTATACAGGTAGACGCCTGACAACTAAGCAAGAGGAAGCTGCAGAAAATTGGGTTAAGGATCAATACCCTCAGTACCTGCCTGGGGTGATGGCATTTACAATCAAGGATACAGATGTTTTTCCACCTACGCTATTTCAAGAAACGGTAGTTTTAAACATCTTGCCAACAAAGTGGTGGAAAATAGCTCGGCTGAAAACAGACAAAACCAATACCTTGCCTGAAGGATTTTGCAATTTTTTTTCTTCATTACATACTTGCCCGGCTAGTTCAGCTTCCATAGAAAGATTATTTTCAACATTTGGTGCGGTGTGGTCAAAATTACGAAATAGGCTGGGAGTGGAAAAGGCGCAAAAGCTTGTAACTGTATATAGATATCTTCGTGATAAGAATCAGTGCGAGAGCGAGTGGTAGAATTAAATTAAACGTTATAATTATGATTACATTTTCTTAGTTTAGTTTTACAATTCACATTTACCAGATTTAACTGACAATGAACATTACATTACATATGTTTTATATGTCTTTCACAAGTATTTTCGTTTTGAAATAAATATGTACCTACTAGGCTTATGTAACTTTTTTTGTATTTTCTCGAGTTTACCTATTGTTTATGTGAAAGTTTAGAAGGAAAAATAAATGATTGGGATTTCAAACAAAACATGAGTTAAACATGTTTATTTCAATATGTATTTTTCAAAATAAGAAAAATTCCATTAATTTAATTTCCGTTTTTATTAAAATGATTACTTTTTATTTTAAAAAATCCGGTGGATTTTATTCGAAAAAACCCAGGGGTTTTTTCAAGTGGGTTTAATCCGAAAAAACCCACTGGGTTTTTTTGGGTTGGGGAAAATCATGCCAAGCCTGCTTTTAATGTTCTTCTTGTTTTTGTTGTTCATTTACTAGTAATCCTGTAATTAATTTATTTTTCCTTATTTTCTGTTTCTCTTGCCTTTCCATTTTATTTTCTAAAGTGTTTATTCTATTAATGATGTCTGCCTTTTCTCCTTCCCATTTGCCTTCTTTAATTTTCATTTCTCGTTTATTCTCTTTATTATCTTCTTGTTACTGTGTTTTTTTTATATTTCTTTCATATCCTTCATCATTTCCTCATAATTTCTTTTAACCTTTCCATTTCTCTATGATCTTCCACACACAATGTTTTTTCTTTATTTGTGAGCATTATTTTTTCCCTTTCCTCTATGGCCTTTCTTTGCTCTGGTGATCTTATTGTTTTTTCGCTTTTTTGAAAGATGGGTTTAGTGTCTCGGTCTCTCGCCTCTCCTCTAGATGCTCGTTCTTCTCTGCCACGCTTTCTGTCTCCACTCATTACGATTCTGCTTACTCACTCTACTCAGTATTTGTTCTTCCGCTTTTGGCTCATAATTGTTGTTACCAATATATATTTGTATTTTTTGACCCATTTAAACCCAGAAATAAATGTTGCATTGAGATTACGAGAGAAACCTTCCTGTAACGTTCACTTAATTGCTGCACATCGGGTTGTATACAATACAAATTCTATGCATTCAACGTATGCAACTTAACATGCATACATTCGTATGTTGGGTTGCATAAAAATAAGAATAATCGCTCGTGTTGCACAGGCGTTGCTTTGTTAACGGTGCAGCAACATTTTCTTTGAACGTTAACACGCAACGTTCCAGCAGGCGGACATTCAGCGTTTATTCAACGTTTTTTCAACATTCATGCAACTTAAAACGCAACGTTTTGTGTTGCTCGGTAACATTGTTGCAACGTGCCATGTAACGTTTCTTTGCTCAGTAGGTAGAATAAACATTTAATCGCAAACTTAATATACCAACGTAACTTTGTTATACAGGGCGATCAAATGATACTATCAAGCAAGCCATATAGTTTGAATTTAGGATGATAACACTGAGTAGACGATGCCACTATGAAGCAGTAGATGGCGCTAGCTATCGAAATCCATTAATACTGAGTAGCACTTTATGAATCTTGACGATTCAAATAATTTGTATATGTTTCGAAAGCGAAAACGCCATCTAATGCCCCTTAGCTCAAGTAGCATCGTCATAGCTGGCAAACTACACGTTTGTATACAACAACTGCTATATACAAACGTGTAGTTTGCCAGCAATTGACGATGCTACTTTAGCTAAGGGGCATTAGATGGCGTTTGCGCTTTCGAAACATATGCAAATTGCACAGGCCGTAATAAATGGTCAAAGATGTTCAGTATACTTCAAGCACTGGTTCGGGACTATACTGATGATGGCGTTGAAGCCTGTAACGCGTATATAGTTATCCGTTGAATGAATGAGTACTGAACACAAATTCATATTCAAATAATTTGTGTTAGTTATGTGACAGCCTAAATCAGAGCCTACTTCAATTATAAATTCATTTAATCGCCCGGTATTTATTTTATGTGTGAAAATATTTACTTCAATGTAATGCGGTCCATCGCGAGGTTTATACACTTCGAATGCAATGTAAGAACAATAATTAACAGTGTCCACATCAAAGCTGTCCAACAGGCTCAGTAAAAGTACAATGTTGAAGTCGTGTCCCGAATATATGTGAACTTTTGGATTTGGGAACCATTGTATAATTGAAGAATCACTGGCGATTTTATGCAGAAGATTTCCTACAACAGAATAATGTAATTCAAAAAATCCACCAGACTTACCGAACATTCTGATTGCGTTTAAATTTCTTTGAATTACTCGACTCAATTAATGTTTCATTTAATTCAAGTCGGCGACGGCTCGCAGCCTAACTTCAGGGTCGGCCACAGCGCCAAGGCACACAAAATTTGAGGTTGGGATCGCGCTTCATAAATACAGGGTGCGACAGACAGTGCAGTTTGTAACGCCCAGTACATCCCGTGTGGTGGGGGTACCTACCTGGGAGGGATATCATTGTGTCGGGAGGGTCGTGCCGTTTTTACTCGTTACCATGGTTTGGTCTGAAGAATATCGGGGCTTCGCAGTCCGCACGTTTCTTGAAAATAGCTGTTCTGCCGTCGCCACCCAGCGGGCCTTCCGGCTGCATTTCAATCTTGCACGTCGTGATCCCGTCCCTCACCGTAATATAATCGCGAGTTGGGTGCGTACATTAGAAGAAACTGGTTCCACACAAAGACGTAGGGGTTTAGGAAGACCCAGAACAGTAAGAACACCCGAAAATGTAGCAAGAGTAAGAGAAGCTATCGAACGGTCATCTACGCGCTCTGCCCGGAAGCTTGCAACTGCATTGGCCATTGCTGATCGCTCTCTAAGACGGATATTGCATGAAGACTCATTAAACCCCTATAAGATGATGCTTGTTCAAAAGTTAATGCCCCCTGATTATGAAAACCGCATGAATCGCTCCCAAGAAATGTTGAACCGGATCCATTCGAGGTCAACTTTATTCAGTAGTGATGAGGCCCACTTCCATCTCTGTGGAGGGGTGAATAAACAAAATTTTCGATACTGGGCTGTAAATAACCCTAGGCAACTTCACGAGAGACCACTTCACTCCCCAAAAGTCACTGTGTGGTGTGCGATTTCCAAATTTGGGGTGATTGGGCCTTATTTTTTTGAAGAGGACGGACGAACCGTAACTGTCACTGGTCAACGTTATGCTTTCATGTTGGAATTTTTTTTTCAACCTCGATTGGAAGAACTGATGGAGTAAGCAGATCTGGGAGTCATCTGGTTTCAGCAGGACGGGGCTACGGTCCATACTGCTCGAGTTTCAATAACGAAACTGCGACAGGTGTTCGCTGGGCGCCTTGTTTCTCTGAGAGGTGATGTGGAGTGGCCCGCACGCTCCCCTGACCTGAGCGTTTGCGACTTCTTCCTGTGGGGCTATCTGAAGGAATAGGTTTTCAGGCATCGACCTCGCATCTTGAAAGAACTCAGGGATCGAATTCGGGAGAAAATCGCCGCTATACCCATCGAGATGTCCCAAAATGCTGCCGAATATTTCAGAAATCGCTTTCATCAATGTATCGTTGCTGGGGGCTCATCATCTTTCTGATGTCATCTTCAGGACTTAATGCATAAAACGGCATGATGTACCGATTAAGATAAAATAAACCCCATTTCTTTAAATTGGCTGTTTTTTTAATTAGCCCTTCAAAACTGCACTGTCTGTTTTGCCGCACCCTGTACAATGAATATTTGAGTTACACGACAGCTTTACTGTTCTACGCATAATTTATATGCAAAATGCAACATCAGGTCAAATTATTCTCTCACCAAACTAAATGCCTTATCAGTATATTTGATTTGTTTATAATAAAAAAAATAACCTATTATTACAAACAAATCATTATTGTAATTTTACAATCAATCAAATTTGTCTTTTATTGAAATTAAAAATAAAATCCTCCAAGGAATAAAACTGCGACTCATCTTGTTTACAATTTAATTCAAAGGTAAAAAATGCGTTCGTATCAATGCGTGATGGAATGCAATTCTTTTTTGTGGTTTACTCGAAAATGGTGTGCGCACATTAGACTTTGCTCAGTACATTAGCAGCATTATTTCGGGCCGGTTGCGTTTGTGAGTGCTGTAAATATGAAATTTCGCGACCCCCTCCCAATCAAATTAATTAACCGCGAGTGATTAAGTACAAGTACGCGTAGTGGATTACTTTCCGGTGTTGAACGTAATTAAAACCGTTTGATTTTTGCTGTTTGTTGGATCTAAAATGAAGAGCTCAAGTCGACGCCATTATAAAAGGTCAGTTACAATCATCCCTTAAAGCCGTTGTGTAGTATTTTGTTTTGTTTTTTTGTTAAATAATTGTTAAACAAAATTTTTAACTGTTTCTACTTAATAAACATTATAATAATTAAATAAACGTTACTTAATGAAATTAACCCACTGAGCAAAAAACAATGTTATAAACATTGTAGCAACATTAAACGTTGTTTTAATGTTGAAACATTACTTAAATGGATTTGCTCTGTGGGAAGTAACACAAAGTGAAGTATTAAGTTGTAACACCTGCACCAGTCCTTGCGTATTGTTCGCCTACTCTTTTCCAAAATTTCACAGATTGTTCATTGAACTCATCCCAGTTTTGAGTGACCCAGTCGGGAACGTCTTGGCCGATTTCATTCTGAAATAAATCGAGTTTGTTTCAACTAAAAATTTAAAAGAAATTGCAATTCCGTTTACCATGATTTTGAAAAAATCCTGTATCAAGAGACCATCCCTATAATTTGTTATTTGTTTGCCAGTGTGCCGAGAAATCCAATCAAAAAAGTTAATATCTTTTGGGTCGGTGATTGCGTAGTTTGCAGAAGTCGTCATTTCTGGATTACTGCGAAAAGTTGTTATTAACTGAAATAATAAATAAGAAAATAAATATAATATATAAAATTACGAAAAAACTATTCGTGAAAATGCACACAATGTCTTAATTAATAAGACAACTTAAGACGATAAATATCCATTGAAACAACTACTTCCCGTGCAAATACACCTCCGGATATTGAATTATACAATGAAATATTTAAAATCGTATTTAATTTGATTTGTTACAACGCTCTATTAAAGTATATGTAACGTTTAGGTCAAATTCTCTTCAAACCAACTAACAATACAAATTTAAAATGAAAACAAACAAATTAGAAGTGAAAGGACTTGAATTAAAACTAATGTCTTAGGCCATCTATAGAATAGTTTTTTCGTAATTTTATATATTATGTTTTATATCGATATCAAAACAAACAAGGCCATAAGGGCATTCTGGCAGTGTAGACGTGTAGTGGGGAGGACATGGGGTCTGAAACCAAAAGCGACACTATGGGTCTACACAGCGATAATAAGGCCAATGCTTGCTTATGGCGCCTCTGTGTGGTGGTTAAGAACGAAACTACAGACCACAATGAGGCGCCTATCCCAGGTACAAAGAATAGCTTGTCTCGGCGCGACGGATGCAATGGAAGTCATGCTATGTCTTCCACCGCTGGATCTGTATGTGGAGAAGGAGGCCATAAATATCATACTCCGTCTCCAAGCTGAAGGGTTGTGGACACGTAACACATGTGGGATGGCTAGAGGCAGCCTCTGGAGGAATGTCTGCAAAGATATACCTCTGTTAGAGGCTAGAAACGACCTGTGCTTGTCCACAAATACCGTACCGGAAGGATACGAGGTACGCGTCCATCCCTCGATGGACATGAGAGAATCGGCAAATCGCATTTACACCGACGCATCATGTAAAGAAGGACGCTCGGGACTGAGGATATACTCCAGGAACCTGGGCATCAACCTAAAGACTCCAATGGGAGAGAACACGACCATCGCACAACTAGAAGTGATGGGAATAGCACTTGCGGCTGAAACCATACAGAACCGCAAAGTGAGGAACAAAAAGCTACTCATCCTAACAGATAGCAGGCAGGCTCTGATGGCTCTGAAAAACAGAGTAACGACATCGGAGACAGTTCTGGACTGCCACAGCAAACTCAGGCTTGCTGCCGCAGAAAACAGAATCGAGATATCATGGGTGAAGGCCCATGACATTAATGTAGGCAATCGAAAGGCGGATAAACTGGCTAGAGCAGCGGCAGGGGAAACTATTTCCTCGCCACAGCCGCTAGTAAAACCCACCATCTCGACCCTAAACGAATTGATCCACAACGAAATCCTGAAGAAATTCAGGGAACGCTGGGATGACATTAAGGACTGTAGGATGTCTAGGAAAACCTTAAGGTATCCGAACAAAAAGACGGCACTACAATACCTGCAAATGAGCAGAAATAATCTGAGACGCATAACGGCCGTTCTCACGGGCCATTGTGGACTAAATGGGCATTTCTACAAAATGAGAGTCGTTGACTCGCCAGATTGTGGAGCCTGTCATGAGGAGGACGAGACTGCCGAACACATCCTCTGTGATTGCCCAGCGCTCGCCTCGCAAAGGGAGGAAATTCTGGGGTCCAGATGGCCGACATTAGGGAAGAGTCAACCGCTGCTCTGCTGGCCTTTCTCGACAGAGTGGCATGGCTGAGCTGAGGAGTGACACAACCCTAGGGGGGGGGGGGGGGATGCAAAAAGGGCCCATTGGGGCCTAATTGCTGTGTCTAGGTACACACCCCTTTATGATCCAGATCCAGATCCAATTGTTTCAATGAATATTTGGAGACAAACTTTTTGCAAAAAGTCAGATATCAGATTTTGTGCGATTCCGTTTAACGAATTTCTCTCTTATTGACGTTAATGGTGTTTGACTCTATTAGCTTTACTTATTATTATATCGTTAGATCAATTTAAAAAAATCTCTACAGCAGCGACGGCTCAGGGTAGGCCAGAGACCCAAGGTAAAATGTATCCGTTATTGAAAGGTGACTTTGTTGTGCGATCCGAACCTCAAATTTTGTGTGCCTTGGCGCTGTGGCCTACCCTGAATTTAGGCAGCGAGCCGTCCCTGCTCTAGAGTGAGTGCCATGAAAAAAATGATAGGTTGGCAATTCTGAAAATATAAGTATAAATGAAATTGCCAATTCTTGGTTGCAGAATACTTCAAACATTAAAAGTGCGATTCTTTTGGGAATCTACAACAAGTTAGCTATAGAAAACACTCATTGAAGCAACTACTTCTCGGGCTAATACCCTGACAGAGATTGAATTATACAACAAATGTTAAATTGTTTAGAGGGATTGTTTAGAGGGAATGGCAAAGCTATAGATAGAGAGATAAATCTCGAAACACGTCTATAGATGGCCTCAATAATTTGACCCAAATTGTTACATTTGCAGTAGGTTACTGTATGTAACAGCAAACACTTCTGATATAATTCAATGTCCGTCGGGGTATTAGCCCGGGAAGTAGTTGTTTCAATGAGTGTTTGCTATAGCTAACTTGTTGTAGATTGCGAAAAGAATCGCACTTTTAATGTCTGAAAATATACATTATAATTATTATGTCTGACGTTTTATATGTCAACTCTTGAAGTGTCAAGCCAACTTAAATTTTAAAAAAGATTAAATCATGGTGCTTTAGAGGTTTTTTTTATTGAATATATCATATTTCCACCCACTGACATGGACCAAGCTATTCTATATTCTATTCTACCAGCCTTGGAGTAAGCTTACATTATCCTGAGTAAGTGGAGTTGAATAAAATGCAATTTCTCGATTGTATAAAGTGCTTGACATGTTAGATAATGTATCCTTGCATCGTTCGTATGCGGAACTAACAGCCTCTACTTCTTCAGGTTTGTACGAACCCAAAAAGTCCTGATACTGTTGCCTTAACTTTTTCCCCAAATTTTTAGATCTCTCTTCACCATTCTGGAAATTATGATTGATGTATAAACAATAGTACAAGGCTATTCAAATAGAAGGAACAGATTTCAAACATTTATTTTTTCCAAACTACAAAGAGCAGAACTATAATTCCAACGTTCCTAGACAGACAAAAGTTAAAAATTTGAACAGTTCAGGCAGAAGTCCCAACCACGGCCGCATTGGCGCTGTTGCTTGTCATTTTGATTGTCTGTAGTAAAATGACAATACAACTTTGTGTGCTGCAGTCGTGTGGTGTGTAGTTCACAACGAGTCGTGCACCTCATCACATCAATCATCTCATCACGCGATTCGTTGTGGGTGTTGACTTCGATGTCCCTTGGAGATCCGATGGCACCCAGCAGAACTACCACCAACCCCAATGATATCCACTCTCGAAGTGGAGGTTCTGGAAAGGACCTCGATTTTGAATTTTGCGGCAGGGATATGTGAAAGCATACTCCCAAAAAGATACCAATTTTAAAATTGGAACATTCTTGATTCACACCTTTGAATCAAGGACAGAATGGCAACTTGGCATAAGTCCTAAAGAACTTGACTACGTTTTAAAAATAGCATGAATAAAAAAAATGTGTGCTGCAATTAGCAAATATACCATGGTAGGCGCAGAACCTACCATCGACAGTTGATAAGGCCGATATTTGAAAGATACGTCGCCGGTGCTTGCCCGTGCGCGATCAGCTAAGTTATTCAGATTCACCAAGGTGTACGACACACGAATGGCAATACAACTTTGTGTGCTGCAATTAGCAAAACTAGAGTCCAGTATTAAAGTTCGGCGTGCTTTTCACCGCCTCGTCATAAGCAGATTTATCAGTGGCATCGAAAATTTGTAGACGATGGTTGCATCTACAAACAGAAAATCACGGGATGTCCACGCACATCGAATAAAAATGTCGAGCGTATTCGTACAGTTTACGAAAGAAGCCCAAACAAATCTAAATCCAGCACGGGATACACATGGTGCTCATATTAAATGCATTAATGATTGAAGTTTTCTCTTTCCAGGAACGTTGGAATTGTGTTTCTTTCATTTGTAGTTTGGAAGATATAAATGTTTAAAAACTGTTCCTTTGTTTTGAATAGTTCGTATAATTCATTGTTACCTGCGTTAAACTCCCGGGAGGCAAATCGAATTTTATGTTCTTATATTTATCAATTGGCATGTCTTCAATCATAGGCATTCTGTCTCCATGTCGGAAAACCTATAGAAATATAGTGTATTGTCGTTTCGGAGTTATTCAGCATTTTTTTTGGGAAAAGCGATTATAAAATTACATACTATAAGCTTAAACTTTGAGCAAAAAACAAAGAAATAACGTTATATCAACATTGTACCATCATTAAACGTTGTTTTAATGTTGATGAAACATTACTTAAATGGATTTGCTCAGTGGGAAGAGTTGCTGTTTTCGCCATTCTCTAGTCCAGTGGTCTCCAAACTACGGCCCGCTGGCCAAATCCGGCCCGCGACTTGCATTAATCCGGCCCGCGATTGTTTGTTATTTTTTTTGTAAATGTCATATTTTGAAATATTGTAACAATTGTTCCTTAAATTTTTCATGTTTTATAAAATTAATCGGATCTTGGCCGACTTTATTATGTAGAATTGTCTCTAGTCTATCGGTTGAACTATTCTAAGTTGATGCGTTTATTTTATTTGGTTACGGAATGAGCGCAGTTGGATTTATTTTTGCATCAATGTTACCGCGCAACACGAAACGTTGCGTTTTAAGTTGCATAAATGTTGACGATGCGAATGTTCGTACTCAAAACTCCTCTTCTTCCTGCTAACGCGCGCTATATAAAAGGGCTGGTGATTCATCGAATGTTCGAGAAGAATCCCGACGTTTTCGTGATTCGTTGTTTCGTTGTTTATTTTGTCGGGGGCTTTTGTTTCCCTCGCGCTATGAGTCACAGTTGTTTAAGCGCGCGGTGAAAATAATAGACGAGCACATAAAGAGTGACTCACTTATAAGAGCACCCTTAGATGCCAAGCAGTTCGCATATCAGGCTGGCAAATCCACCGTCGATGCTCTACATCACCTCGTCAAAGAGGCAGAACGAGCCAACCTACATAAGGAAATAGCACTCGGAATATTTGTAGACATAGAGGGGGCCTTTGATAACACCTCATTCTCTGCAATAAAACGAGCGGCTATAAATAAAGGAATATATCCTTCCACGATAAGGTGGGTGGAATCCATGCTTCAAAGTCGAACGGTTACGGCTTCCCTAGCAGGATCCGCAGTATCTATGACTGTAGCAAAGGGGTGTCCTCAGGGTGGAGTTTTGTCTCCCACACTATGGTCAATAGTGGTGGACGGTCTCCTGGATGAACTGCGCGAAAGGGGCTTCACAACCCTAGGCTAAGCAGATGACATGGCCGTAATAATAAGGGGCAAGCATGAAGGCATTCTTACAAACCTAATGCAAAAAGCACTGAATGTCATCAATAATTGGTGTGTTAGGGAAGAACTGTCAACCCGAACAAAACGACAATAGTCCCATTCACGCGTAGGAGGAAGCTGCATTTAAAGGCTCCCTCGCTGAATGGAGTAGAAATAAACCTCTCCAACGAAGTGAAGTATCTGGGAGTAATTCTAGATGCCAAACTGACGTGGAATCAGCATGTCGACAAAACCATGGCCAAAGCAACGGCGTCGTTCTGGGCCTGTCGGCGGCTAATGGGGAAAACTTGGGGATTGAAGCCTAAAATCACATATTGGATGTATGGAACGGAGGTGGTACCCATTGTCACCTATGCCGCCCTTGTGTGGTGGCCAAAAACCCAAAAACTAGACACGCAAAAGAAGCTGGGTAGGCTTCAACGGCTAGCATGTCTAAGTATCACAGGGGCCATGCAAACGACCCCTACCGCGGGAATGGAGGCAATCATAGGTCTCCCACCGCTCCATCTGGTGGTACAAAAGGAGGGACTCGTGGCGGCCCTCCGACTATACCAGAGGAGGAAAACTCTGCCGGGAGACTGGACAGGACACTTAGAAGTACTACAGCAAATTGACCCGGTCCTCCTGTCCAAACCAACGGACATCATGACCAGAAGGCTCGAATTCGAAAAACCGTTTAAGGTGTTGATAGAAGACCCCAAAACGGCTTCGAAGAAAGTCAACGAGCTTGGTCGAGGCACATCAGCTTGGTACACGGATGGTGCCAAGAACAATAGAGGTACTGGAATAGGCATCTATGGGCCTAACCAAAACCACAGGAGCTTCATGGCTCTGGGTAAGACACCCACGATTCTGCAAGCAATTGATATGTGCTCCAGGGAATATCTGGGTAGGCACCTAAACGGCGCGCATATATATATTTGCTCAGACAGCCAGGCCGCACTAAAGGCCGTTCGGGCCTACAGCCACGGCTCACAGACTGTCTGGGAATGCCGACGATCCCTTTCGCAACTGGCTAAGAACAACTCGTTGACCCTCATGTGGGTCCCAGGGCATGGGGGTATCAAAGGCAACGAAGTGGCAGATGAACTCGCCAAAAGAGGTGCAATTGCCACTCCCATAGGACCAGAGCCGTTTTGCGGACTCCCCATGGCGCACCGAAGAGAGGTGGTGCAAAAATGGGAAGAGGACAGAATACGTAAACACTGGAACAACGTCCCAGGCCCACGTCAATCAAAACGACTCATCAAGTTAGATCACAGCCATAAGGTGCTCGAACTCATAAGGAACGAGCTGAGAACATTCACGGGACTCATGACAGGGCACTGTGCCCTTCGGTACCATTTGTGGAAAATGGGAAAAGAGGAAAGTGGAAATTGCAGGTTATGTGATTCGGCAGATGAGACGACCGAGCACATACTCTGCACTTGTGACGCGATTGCCCACAAGCGTTTTTCACACTTCGGCAGGGACCGATTATCATACGAAGAAGTGAGTAGCATCACTCCCAAGGAAGTTACCAAGTTCATAGAGGACGTGGGACTGCTTGGGAAGTGACTGGGTAAGGGCAGAACAATAGATCGGATAGGTCGCAGTTCACGAGAGGCTGACTCGACTCACAATGGCCCAATATATAACCTATAACCTAACCTAAGCACGGCAGTGGAACATACTAGTGTTTCCACTTGTTTCTTCTACTTTCGTTACAATATGATTGATTTAATGAAATAAAACACTTTAAATTTGTTTGTATAACACACTATTTTTATTTTCGTGACTGCAGTTTCGGCAATTCCACTTGCCATTATCAAACAGAGTAACTTAAATTACGGTATGGTACAGGTATATATACACAAAATGGTTATTTACAAAATAGCATTAAAAATGGGGGTATACACTAGATCGACCTGGTCGTTAATTAGGGGGATTCCCGGATTAGCGCGGGCTTTCTGTATCTCCAGGGATTCTAGGAGGTTCATTTTTCGGCCCTTTTCGGCATAATGGATGATCTTAAGTACATCCTCGCCAAAAGAATGGTTTTCATCGATTAGATGTTTAGCGAAATTTGATTTTTCTATTTGATTTAACCAACAGTGCTTAAAGTTAAACGTGGTTCCCAAATATGTGCAAATTAATATAAAGTGCAAATCAGTAGCAGCAAGAAACACATTGAAGAAATGTGCAACAAACTGGATTAAGGAAGAACTCAAATCCTGGATCAAGAAACGAGATGCTTATTTCACATACCTCAAAGTACTGCATTGTGAATTGGCGCAAGAACTTCACCCTGTCGAATTCGACCTATTAGACGACTACGTACGTGAGAAAGTCAGTTACATCGCCCACAAGAAATATTTGACCCAGAGGAAGAAGTTACACCAACTAAGAGAAGTCAAATCACAACGCATTAACCCTCCTACTACAACAAATAATTTTCATACTAGAGTCATTAATAAAAGCAACGTAGTATTTTCAAATCCAGAATTAAAATTGTTAGAGTTAGGTCCAAAATACTCCCCACACATTAATTGCAATAGTTTTAAAGAGACACTAATTGTTGAATCGGAATTAGCCCTTAAGGACATTACAGATTGTGACTTAACTAAACATAATATTGCTAAAATAATTAAGAAAGGTGTTCTCCCAAAAACCACAGATCAGTCAGTAGTTAGATCAATTAAACATAAAATTAAAATGCACAACTTAATAATAACCAAAGCCGATAAAGGTAATTCAGTAGTTATCATAGAGAAACCTGATTACATAGAGAAAGTTAATAATTTCTTAAAAGACTCGGAGATCATTGAGTTGAAATCGGATCCCACTATCAAATTTCAAAAAGCTCTTAAATTGTTTACTAATAACCCTAATCAAATTTTCTCACATTTGAACCCATTTACACTACTCCCCATGAATCCAATTGCCCCCAGGTTGTATGGTTTAGTTAAAATTCATAAAGAGAATTCACCTATCCGCCCAGTAGTTTCATACATTAATTCTCCCGGCCGAACCATTTCTATCCAATTAAACTCATTATACAGAGAACTAACAAACTTCAGTGACCCATATTCAATTACAAATTCCGTAGAACTAACAAATAAGCTAACAAACTTCAAACTTCAATCAAATTACAATCTGGTATCATTCGACGTAACAAATATGTTTGCAAATATACCTCCAAAAGAATGCATTAAAATAATAGAAAACTCATTTGATGAAAACAACGTCAACATCACCATAAAAACTGAATTTTTAAATACATTAGAGGTAATTTTAAACAATAATTATTTGTCTTTTGAAGGTAAATTCTACAAACAGACACAAGGCCTAGCAATGGGCTCCCCCTTGAGCCCCTTGCTAGCAGAGATTTTTATGCATAACCTAACCTTAAAAATCTTAAATTCACCATTAGCCCATAAACACATTAAAATGTGGCACCGTTATGTCGACGATATCTTAGCTTGTTTTGTAGGCACGGATAGACAATTAAAACAGTTTATTGATTTTATCAACAACATTCACTCTAATATTAAATTCACCGCAGAAACAGAAGTTAACAATAATATTAAATATTTAGATATTTCCATTACTAGAGTCAATAACTCATTCTCTTTTGATATTTTTAGAAAACCTACTTTTACAGATTCCCTCATTCCTAATAACTCTAGACATCCCCTTAAACACAAAACAGCCGCATTCAACACAATGATCCACAGAGCCTTAAGCATCCCTTTATCAGCGGTTTCGTTAAACAAAGAAATTAATACCATAAAACAGATTGCAACTAACAATGGTTACAACTCTAATTTAATTGACAACATGTTGAAAAAACATAATATCAAGAAAATCCAAAAATTATTATATGCTGGTAATCCATCAACATTGAAAACACCTTTCCGATCAATTACATATTTCGGTAATATTAGCCTACAAATTAAAAACATCCATAAAAAACATAATGTTAACGTTGCTTTTAAAACATATTGTAAAACAGAAAACCACATTTTTAATAACAAAACAAAACATTGTAATCTTAGTAAATCCGGTATATATAAACTTGTTTGTCCCGATTGTGAAGGAGTATACATTGGTCAATCTGGTCGTAATTTTAGCACTCGGCTCAAAGAACATCAGCGCTCTTTTCGGCTTAATCAAATAGAAAAATCAAATTTCGCCAAACATCTAATCGATGAAAACCATTCTTTTGGCGAGGATGTACTTAAGATCATCCATTATGCCGAAAAGGGCCGAAAAATTAACCTCCTAGAATCCCTGGAGATACAGAAAGCCCGCGCTAATCCGGGAATCCCCCTAATTAACGACCAGGTCGATATAGTGTATACCCCCATTTTTAATGCTATTTTGTAAATAACCATTTTGTGTATATATACCTGTACCATACCGTAATTTAAGTTACTCTGTTTGATAATGGCAAGTTGAATTGCCGAAACTGCAGTCACGAAAATAAAAATAGTGTGTTATACAAACAATGTTAAAGTGTTTTTTTTATTTCATTGAATTAACATGTATAACGAAGTAGAAGCCTCCACAGTTCATGATTGATTTAGTTTGAAATTGGCGCCTAGAGGCGTCGGGATGGATGTCAGTTCGCGCTACTCTCCTAAATATAGGGACACTAATATAGTGCAAACGATAGCGCTCTCTATACTTGAGAGAATGACGAAAACCCCAACGTTCTATCTTATTTGCGCTTAGGGATATTTTAGGTCTACGAAACTACTGCAAACGTGTTTTTTTTTGTTGTTAAGAGGAATTTAAAAGCAAACGTCAGAGTCAAAAGATACAATTACGGAAAACACACCTGGGTGGCTTAAAACGCTCTGATTGGTTGAATTAAAATGTTCTTTTCTTGAATATCGTTCAAGCTAGAACATTTGTGTCAGCGAGCCGTCAAATGAGTAATCACAAACACAAATCAGCGACGACTCGCAGCCTAACTTCAGGGTCGGCCACAGCGCCAAGGCACACAAAATTTGAGGTTAGGATCGCGCTTTGTAAATACAAGGAATTGCACAACAATGTCACCTTTCAATAACTGATACATATTACCTTGGGTCTCTGGCCGACCCTGAAGTTAGGCTGCGAGTCGTCGCTGATTTGTGTTTGTGATTACTCATTTGTTCTTTTTTTTTTAAAGAATTCTCTTTCTTTCTCTGTGGAGCGAGTTCTAGGACACCCTGTATGTGTTCATTTAACTTACCACACTTAACTTTACCAATTTCTTATGGGTAGTTACAACTTTTAAAGCTCGAACGGCACCTAAAAAAAACAACTTCGTGATTATGGTGATAAATAATTCCACTGAGCAAACACATTAAGGGGTCATTCAAAAAGTACGTACACGCTGCCGGGGGGGGGAGGGGGTTGGTCACGGGTGTACGGAAACGGGGGGGAGGGGGCGAATGAAAAGTGTACGTACACCTCGTTCCTTCTTAATAATTTGATTTTGATTCTAATTTGTATATATTTCGATCTCTATCGATTCACTTGATGTATTCATCGTATTACATGTGAACTAAGCTTTATACGGGCGCGTTTCGAACAAGTTTCCAAGTGCTGCCATCTATACTTCCACGGTGAAATCCATTCGAACTCCAGGTCATACCCTAGAAAGGCTTCGTTCGAGATAACAATCTGAAGAAAACGTTCAAGATAAAATACGTGAAAGGAAGGTAAGTGTTGCTACACAAAATCACTCATTGCGATAACCTAACAGATAATAACCAAATATCCATGAATGTCCGCCAAACGTAAATTGATATACAAAAGTAAGTAAAAATATTGTCATTTTCAGAAATGCAACATGGACCGGAACAAAAAGTTTCAAGAACTGTTTAAACAGTACAAAGAGGCCTATCCTGATATGCAACCTGCTAAATTGCAAAAGATCAGTACTGACTTTTGGAACGATGCGAAGTCAAAAGATGATTTCGAGCAACGCATCGAGGAAAAGTTACGAGAGCTTTTCAAAATGGCGAGTACGAAGAAAGGCGCACTGATGTCATTTTGGATCAAGGTATTGTGTCATCTGAAAATGACATTCAGTCACATGATTATCTTAGAATTATATACCCGCTAATAATTGAATAATAACAATATTAATGTAAAAACAATAAATATATATTATATATTTATTGTTTTTACATTAATATTGTTATTATTCAATTATTAGCGGGTATATAATTCTAAGATAATCATGTGACTGAATGTCATTTTCAGAGTACGACAAATCCAACTGCGGTCGCAAGTAAAGCATCCACCTCCGGGTCTGATCTTGGTCCAGGTTCAGCAGCGAGTGATCCAGGAAACAAACCATCGACCAGTGGGACCGATCTCTCTCAAGAGGTCCAATCCGACGAGCCAGGCACAGCGAAGTACAAAACTCCAGCCCAAGACGCTGTGTCTAAAGAGATATTGCGTTTGGATTGTGACATTCAGGGATTAACCATAAAGAAAAATGCAAACTTACTCTCGGAGGAAGAAGAAAAATCTCTGAAAGACAAGAAACTGAAATTGGACGAGTGCAGACAAAAACTGGCAAAGTTGAAGAAAGAGCAAGAGCGATCAGTCAAAACCAGAGCTGTGTTCAAACGGAAACTACAGGAAATCGCCGAGAAGGATCCATCAAACTCTTGGATGACAAGAACGAAGAAAGGACGACCGACGATCGAAGCAGACCAGCCGGACCTTCTACAAACGATTGTCGACATCGTCACCTACGGAGGAGCGGCTGATTCCCGACGCAGAACCGACATGATACGTTCCGTGAAGACTTTGGATGAGCTGACAAACGCATTGAAGACTGAGTTCGACTTCACTCTCAGCAGAAGTAGCGTTTATTTGAGTTTACTACCTCGGCGAGCAGATTCTACAGAAGGCAAACGTCATATCCGGACAGTCCCAGTCAAACTAATCAAAGCACAAAACGAGACTCATCGAACTCACACTGATGGTAAATTTGCGGCCGCGACGATTGGAAATCTGGAGGTATTGGCATCGGTACTGGGACCAAAGGAAGTCTTCTTCATAAGCCGGGATGACAAAGCCCGCGTGCCCATCGGACTAACTGCAGCAAACAAACAGTCCCCGTTGCTGATGCACTTGGAGTACCGCGTCCAGCTACCAGACCACGATTGGGTGATAGCTCCATCGCACAAGTTAATACCCTCCGTTTATGCTCTGATTGAAGTCGACCAAAATAAAATTCAGAGGAAAGATGCGGTCTCCTATTCAGGACCAACGTACATAGCCATTCGATCAGCTAAACATTCATCGTCGACAGCCTTTTCCCACGCCACAGATGTCGACCACATTTTCGCGATGGATGAGTTCGCCGACGTGCTGAAACGGCCTGACGGTTTGGCTAAACCTGTCGGGATATTCACAGTTGATGGTGGTCCGGACGAGAACCCGAGGTACGTGAAAGTGATTCAAACTGCAATTCATCATTTTCTGGACCACGATCTGGATGCTCTGTTCGTGGCCTGCAACGCCCCAGGACGAAGCGCATACAATCGCGTTGAAAGACGCATGGCTCCATTGAGTAGAGAGCTTAGTGGAGTTATACTTCCACACGACCACTTCGGAAACCACCTGAATTCCAGAGGTCAAACTGTTGATGCTGATCTGGAAAAGCAAAATTTCGCAAAGGCATCAACTGTTTTGGCGGAAATTTGGTCGCAGGTAGAGATTGATCATTTCCCTGTGATAGCCGAATATATTGACCCAGAGAAATCGGAAATGAGTCCTACGCAGCTTCTCGAAAAAGATCTAGCTTGGGAAGCCAAACACGTGAGAAGCAGCCAGTACTGTCTGCAAATTGTGAAATGCAAAGATGAATCTTGTTGCTCTCAGTTCCGAAGCTCGATCCTGAAAGTTTTGCCGGAAAGATTTTTACCAGCGCCTGTACCCATAGCTCAAACTGACGTAGGACTGCAACTCAACGAACCGTCTGGTGAATTCCCATCACTGTTTCTGCTTCAAACCCTCCAACCGTCTATAAAAGCTGATCTCCAAGACCACTCTTCTGCTGATGTTGAATTGCCTTACGATACAGCATGCCCGTCAGTCAAGAAGGACTTGAACCGAAAGATCTGTCCCAAATGCAAGTTGTACTTCGCTTCGTTAACTTGTCTTGTTTACGTACACGCAGGGGGGTAGTTGGTGATTGTACGGAAGTGTACAGAGGGGGGGGGGAGGGGGTCAAAAAATGGAATTTTTGGTGTACGTACTTTTTGAATGACCCCTTAAAGTAAAGTTTAATGTTGCTACAACAACGTTTAATGTTGCTACAATATTGATATAACGTTATTTGTTTGTTTTTTGCTCAGTGGGATAATTCTATCAATATAGAAAATTGCTGTTTTAAGTATACATGAACCCCTAAATCCCCTAAATACATTTGCAACAAATGGATTTAGAGGTTTTTGGAAATAGGCGAATCACATATCCTGTAAATTTTCAGGCATTCTTTGTTTTTTCAAACAGTTCAGTTTGAAGTTTTAACGAGTGTTCCCAGGCTAAGCATGAAGTAAAATTTCGAGTTTAGAAAAGCCCCGCGTAGAAAATTTGTCGAGGGTCGCGCAGCGACCCGAGACAAATTTTCACGGGGCTTTTCTAAACTCGAAATTTTACTTCATGCGCCACGCGTACAAAACACTGAAATATTGTAAAGTTCAAAATATACTGTTTTAGCAGTTGGTATGTTTTTTTACCCTTAAATGTATGACTTTTTCTTTTTTCTTAGATTAGTTCTTAATTTAAATTACTACAAAATGTGTTAATGGAAAAATATGTATTGGAATTGAATGTGTAACAAAATATTTATTACAATTTAGTTAGTTCTTAATTTAAATTATTACAAAATGTGTTAATGGAAAAATATGTATTGGAATTGAATGTGTAACAAAATATTTATTACAATTTAGGGTATATCTACCTTCACGCTAGGAACGTGGTGTGGAGGCAAGGAAAGGTTGAAGGCCAATGAGCGGAGCGCGGAGATACGGGCCTCCTCTATGGAGACCCGGACCCCTGTGCTGCTGTGAGGTGAGACCTTATCGCTAAACGTTCCGAGGCTGATACAACCTCCTTGCTGTTACAGTCTCCTTTGTAGAATCGCTTCACCTCTATACAGCCACTCTTGGAAAACTATTCAATCATTTCTGGATCCCCTTCAGTTCACCGAACTGATCGGGACTCAAAGGGGGATCCAAACCCAGCTTGTAATCTTTGAACTATCAATCTTCTTCTATACACCCAATCAAAATAGACAAGCAAAACGTGGAAACTAGTCTCCAGGTGGGTACTCAAAAATCCCACCCCGCGTCAGCGGGCTGCCCCATCGGATCTGGAGGGGGCAACTGTCCATCCGTGTCAGGCCTTCAAGGCAAACACAAGTCCGAGAAGGACTCCAAAAAGTCGGGGAAGGCTACGGCTAAGGCTGGCCAGAAGCGACAGGCATACAACGAAGACTTGAAACCCTCTGCAAGGGCATTCAGAAATAGAAGAGCGGCTCACCGAATCCGCCTGAAATTCGAATCCGTTCCAGAGACCGAGCTTTCCGACCAGGATAAAAAGTCAGCGGGCTGCCCCATCGGATCTGGAGGGGACAACTGTCCATCCGTGTCAGGCCTTCAAGGTAAACACATGTCCGAGAAGGACTCCAACAAGTCGGGGAAGGCTACGGCTAAGGCTGGCCAGAAGCGACAGGCATACAACGAAGACTTGAAACCCTCTGCAAGGGCATTCAGAAACAGAAGAGCGGCTCACCGAATCCGCCTGAAATTCGAATCCGTTCCAGAGACCGAGCTTTCCGACCAGGATAAAAAGTCTCTGGAATGGGCTAGGAAAATAATTAGGGAACACGGGGAGAAACCCGCTGCGACCGCAACGCCCAAGAGGCTGCGATCGCAGGGGAGACCCCACCGTGCCCTATAAAGGTAAGGAGGCCCTCTCCGAAAATTACACCAGGCCGCACCTATAGTGATATCCTCAAGGAGCACACTATATTTGCGGTAATAGATAGGAGCCACAGGGAGGGTTCAATCTCGCCGGCGAACTGGCAGCTGGCAGAGATGGCCCTCCTTAAAGTCTATAAGGAGGTTTTGTCTGCTAATCCAGGAACGGCTCCCAAGTGTCGAGACGCAGGTTGGCACCAGGGTCACGTCAAACTGGTGGCCTGTGCAGATCAGAGGTCTGCTGACCTGTTCAGGCTGGCCATAGGGAAGGTAGGTGAGGTCTGACCCGGCTGTTACCAGGGACAAGATCCCGAACAGACCTCGGTGCAGGGCCTGGGTCCCGACTGAGCCTGCTGACCCGCCGACGATTGAAGAATTCATCCGTATGAGCAACCCGGAGTTGCCGACAACGGATTGGATGGTGGTCAGTGTAGGGGAGGCGAGGGGCAATACCAGACCGGTGACAATCACCGTTAACGAGGAGTCCGTCGCCCTTCTAGAGACCTGTGGAGGGGTGAAAAGCTATGGCTTTGGGGCGATCACCCTCAAAATCTATAGCAACGATCGGGAGACCGCTAATTCCAAGAAGGAGGCGGCCTCTGAGGAGCCGATGGAAACAGCTCCACACCCTGGTGTGGAAACTGGTCCCCACACTGATGTGGACAGTGAGCCTGTACTGGAGGCTATGAATCGCCTGCGTACGCACTCGGAGAAGGCGGGGGAGAATGAAGGAGACGTGGATCTCGCTCTCTTCTCCGGAACCGATCCGGATGATGATGACGACCTCAACACCACGGTCGTCAACCCCTAAAGCGGTACGATGGCGAAGGTGATTCAGATTAACCTGCATCACTGCAAGGCAGCCTCGGCTGCGCTAATCCTTACCCTAGGAAGGGATGGGTACGATGTCGCCCTGATTCAAGAACCATGGATCATAGGAGATCGGGTTTGCGGACTGGGCTCAGCTGACTTTAAGGGGGTATTACCACTAGGACAGCGTTTTTTTTACGGTTTTTCAGAATTTTTATTTATGGGAAATTTAATACATGCGATCTTGCGGTTTCTTGCAACTTGTTTATAGATTCATAAACTATAAAAAATGAATTTTAATTCTTTTCAATCGCCCGGCTAAACCTCTAAATCTGGCCTCAAATAAGGCCGTGTCCGCCGTGTTTTTTCTCATGCCCGGAAAGATTTTTTCGATTCTGTGATTTGAAACGTAAAATGAAGCAGTAGTCATTAATCTGTATTAAATTATCTGGAGTTTGAACCACCGACAATAAAAAATCTCGATAAATAACAAAATGGAGGCCATTCGAAAAAAGTGGTCGCTTTTTGCCCCCCTTTTTCTGACTTTAAGTCTCTATGAAAAATATCAAATGTTAATATATTTGAATGACGGTGGTTCAAACTCCAGAGGAAAATGTGGAGAACCGAACACTAAAAGCTCAAGTCAATCCGTTTCATAGTTTGAAAAGAAAGTTTCAGGCCAGCGAAAAAAAAGTGGTTTCGAGAAAAATGCGTTTAAAGTTTTGACACAAGTTTTAACTATTTTTGGAGATTTTTGGCTTTAGTCAGCTATGCCAGCTCCATACACTAGGCCCTCCTCTTCCTCTAAAAACTGGGTTTGAATGATTTACTCCTGCCAGCGTTGTTGGATGGCCTTATGAGTTGCTGGAGTCAGGCAAAATTCGTCCCACATCTCGCGCTCCGCGTCGGTCCGCACCGGAAAGCCTTGGCTTGCAGGCCGATATGGATTCCCAGTGTCTCTATCGTCTTAAAAACTGCCGAGTATCCGTCGTTGAAAATGCTGGTAGCTATGAAAGACGCGATAGCGACGGTTTTTGCACCACAGTTGAGGTGCTTCGAAGTCAGCTTCCAGATACAAGCATTCAAACTTTCGTTTGAGTTCTGCGTATTTCCACCCAGCCACCTACTCAGCATTGTTTACTTCAACAAGCAACAATCTAACTAACGAATTCGCCTATTGTAAAACGCTTTCGGACATGAAACTAGATACTATCAAGTATCAATACATGCAAAAAAAAAATCAATTTTTTAAAACTTCCGAATGGTAATACCCCCTTAAGGTCTTTTACAAACAAGGGGTAGGTAAACCCAGATCGTGTATCTTAATAAACAAAAGGCACTCTGCTTTGCTGCTTCCCTGTTTCAGCGACTGTGACACCGCTGTCATCTCCATGGAGAGTGGTAAACACTCCTTCTCCGACCATAGGTATATAGAATTTCAGGTGGATATGCGTATCCCAGTAAATCTTATAATCACCAACAAAAGATTAACGAACTGGGACACTTATAGGGCCGTCCTCACTACGGTTTTGCCTAGCGATACACCACGCAGACCTTCCACTGAGGAGGAGTTGGATTGCTTGGTAACTACCCTCACTGATGCCTGTAATAGCGCAATGGGCGCAGCCTGTCCTGGAAAAATTCCTAGAGGAAAAAAGAAGCCTAAATGGTGGAACCAGGAGATTTCCTCCCTAAGAAAGGAGTGCAATAGGCTGTTCAACAGGGCAAAACAAACCAGCGAATGGTCTCTGTACAAGGACAGCCTCAGAGTCTTAAAAAGGCTGTCAGGCAGGCAAAGAGAGCCTCCTGGAGAACTTTCTGCAACCAGATTGAGGAGGCCTCTGAGGCCAGCCGACTCAGAAAAATACTATCGGGGAACCCAGCTATCCCGGGTTTTCTCATGAAGCAGGGTGGTGAGTGGACCACCTCATGCGAGGAGACCCTAGAGGTGCTAATGGAGACTCACTTTCCCTCCGTCGCTGGTGGGAGAGGGGCTCTCCGGACACCAAAGAGGAGCTGCCCGACGGGGATATCCTGAGCAAGGATAAATTGGCTTGGAGTGTGAACAGCTTCAAGCCCTTCAAAACCGCAAGCCCGGGCGGGATTATTCCTGCTGAATTACAGATGGCTGCGGATATTATCAATCCCTGGTTGGAAATAATATTCGAAGCCTGCTTAACTCTTTTGTACATCCCGCAGAGGTGGAAAGAGACTAATGTGGTGTTTATACCCAAAGCGGGAAAAATATCTCACTCAGCACCGAAGGACTATAGGCCGATTAGCTTATCCTCCTTCCTACTCAAGACGCTGGAGAGGTTAGTGGAGGCGTACATAAAAGAGCGCATACATCCAGACCTCTGGTCGACTAGCCAACATGCGTACACTAGGGGCAGATCAGTAGACACAGCTCTGCACGCCCTCCTAAGTCAGGTTGAAAATTCCATGTGTAAGAAAGAGTTCACGTTGGCGGTATTCCTGGATATCGAAGGAGCCTTCAACTTCGTGCGCCCAGGGGCGATTTTGTCGGCCCTTCGCAATCTGCACATGGGCGAGTCGATATGCCTCTTCGTAGAGGAGCTGCTAACGAGGAGGCACATTGTCTCTGCGCTGGGCGGCTCACGCTCAAGAAGAGAGCTCAGTAGAGGTACCCCTCAAGGGGGTGTCCTCTCTCCACTACTATGGAATATAGTTATGAATGAACTACTGAAAGGACTAGAGTCTACTGGGTGTAAAACAATTGCCTATGCTGATGACGTGACCCTCGCGGTCTCTGGTAAACACGTAGGCATCCTATCTGAACTCATGGAGAGGGCACTCCGCAAGGTAACCCGCTGGTGTGAGGAATGTGGACTGGGGGTAAATCCCCTCAAAACTGAGCTTGTACTCTTCACCAGAATGCATAGGATACCAAACTTCAAAGCTCCCGTCCTAAACGGCACGGGACTGGTGGTAAAGGAGCAAGCCAAATATTTGGGCACCTTAGTCGATAGGAAGTTAAGTTGGAAGCCCAATATTCAGGAGAGAGTACGGAAAGCGCAGGTCGCGCTGTACTCGTGCAAAAGAGCTGTGAGCAAGAACTGGGGACTGAAACCAAGCGTTGTCCACTGGATGTACACGACAGTGGTGTGATCCATTCTGTTCTACGGCGCTGCAGTCTGGTGGACTGCTCTTGATAAGAAAATTCACCGGACCGCACTGGGTAAGGTACAGAGATCAGCCGAACTGCTCATAACAGGCGCGGTTAGATCTACCCCCTCCAAAGCGCTAGATGTAATACTAAATCTAGCTCCTGTTGACCTTTACTGCAGGTATGCTGCAGCTACCACAGCGATCAGGATCAACTCGGTCGGGATATGGAATAGTAGCAAACAGGGCCATGGAAGGATCCTGAATGAGCTTGTCGATATCCCACTGAGGACTGATAGCTGTCTTCGAGAACTTACCTTTGGGAACAAGTTCTCCATTTCCATCCCGGACAAAACCGAATGGGTAGAGGGCAAGATTGTTCAAGGAAATGAAGTCTGGCTCTTCACGGATGGCTCCAAGTCCGAAAACAGAGTAGGGGCGGAATTTTCGCACATGAGTTCAGCCTCAAAAAATCTTTTCGACTCCCAAACCACTGCAGCGACCTACAGGTGGAAGTCATGGCTATCCGAGTGGCAGTGGACTGGATAGGTAAAACCGACCTTCAGGTAAACCATATCAGGTTCTTCACCGATAGCCAGGCCGCCATTAGGACATTAAATAGTCCCTACTGCACCTCAAGGTGGTCAGAGACTGCAAAAAAGTGCTTAACAAGCTCGCTAACAGCTGTGATGTGGGGCTCATCTGGGTACCAGGTCACAGTGATATCAAGGGAAACTAAATTGCCGACGGCCTCGCAAGGATGAGAGACCTATCTACTGAACTTTCCGCCGACATTCCTCTTGGGGAATGCAAGAGACTATTAAGGGACCAAATGACATCATGGGTTAACCTTAGGTGGAAGGAAGAAGACACGTGTCATATAATAAGGCAGCTATGGCCTATGTGTGACACTATAAACAGTAAAAGATTAATTGCACTTAGCAGAATCGACATAAGGAAGGCAGTAGGCATCATCACGGGTCACTGTTTTCTGGGTGAACACGCACAAAAGATGAGTCTCAAATACAATGACTACTGCAGAGAATGCCTAGATGAGGAGGAGGAAGAAACAGTACTCCACTATCTAGGTCAATGTCCTGCTCTTGAGGGGAAACGAATGAAGTACCTCGGTCTGCACCACGCAAGTGAACTGGCGGAGCTCTCACCTATAAAGGTGGGAGATCTGATCGGATTCATTAGGTGCTCAAATTGGGTTGTATAGGGGAAGGATCTCTCATGGTATCACAACGGGCCCTATGGGCCTAAGTGAACAGCCTCGGCTGTTGCCATATAAACCTAACCTAACCTAACCTAGGGTATATCTTAAAAATGGCTGGATATGTTGAGGTTAATACAGAAAATGATTAATTTTATGTCATTTGAGGTTACAAAATCCTTTTGTATAAAGACCACTGAAATATAAGTATATTTCAGGGATAAAGACATTCAATAAACCTAATTAGGAACAAATAATATACCTATAGTTAGTAACTAAAATGTTTCTAAGTCATTTGTTTTCTCTTCTGGGGTAATAACTTTACTATACACTTACCGTGAGTTTGTTATTGATAATGAGCACTTTGTGTCTCTAAATGTACACCGATGTTAAGATAGCCATAGATTTTCCAGCCACGGATCGTAAATTAAAATAAATTTATTTCTTAATTTAAGGCATATTATTAATGAAACAAAGAGAACTAAACTAATTCCAGCCCTGAAACTATAGCTCATCCAAACTTAAATTTATTTTCGTATATAGGCTTTTTCAAACACAAATAGATAGTCCTCCCAAAAGCATGTAATAAAATGACCAGATTTCAAACTTAAATTAAGAGTATGTAGTTGTGATTAAAATTATTTTTTTTAACGCTGACGTGTAGCTTAAAGCCTAACTAAGCCATTTAAGCAATAAAATGTTGGCGAAAATGTTTAACAAATTTTTTCGAATTTTTTTCCATCCGAACGTCTCGCATAAAATGACCAGATTTCAAACCTAAATCAAGAGTATGTAGTTGTGATTTTATTACTTAAATGGCTTAGTTAAGCTTTAAGCACACGTCAGAGTTAAAAAAAATAATTTTAATCACAACTACATACTCTCAATTTAGGTTTGAAATCTGGTCATTTCATTCGAGTCGTTCAGTTGGACGCGAGAAATAAATTATAAAAAACTTATTTAACATTTTTGCCAACATTTTATTACTTACATGGCTTAGTTAGGCTTTAAGCTACACGCCAGAGTTAAAAGATATAATTTTAATCACAACTACATACTCTTAATTTAAGTTTGAAATCTGGTCATTTTATTCGCGACGTTCGGATGGAAAAAAATTCTAAAAAATTTATTAAACATTTTTGCCAAAATTGTATTGCTTAAACGGCTTAGTTAGGCTTTAAGCTATACGCTTGAGTTAAAACAAATAATTTTAATCACAACTACATACTCTTAATTTAAGTTTAAAATCTGGTCATTTTATTCGAGACGTTCGGATGGAAAAAAAATCTAAAAAATTTATTAAACATTTTTGCCAAAATTTTATTGCTTAAATGGCTTAGTTAGGCTTTAAGCCACACTCTAGAGTTAAAAGAAATAATTTTAATCATAACCACATACTTTTAATTTAAGTTTGAAATCTGGTCATTTCATTCGAGACGTTTGGATGGAAAAAATTTAAAAAAATGTATTAAACATTTTTGCTAAAATGTCATTGCCTAAATGGCTTAGTTAGGCTTTAAGCTATACGTCAGAGTTAAAAGAAATAATAATCACAACTACATACTCTTAATTGAAGTTTGAAATCTGGTAATTTTATTCGAGTCGTTCGGATGGAAAAAATTTATAAAAAATATATTTTACATTTTTGCCAAAATTTTATTGCTTAAATGGCTTAGTTAGGCTTTGAGCTACACGTCAGAGTTAAAAGAAATAATTTCAATCACAACTGCATACTCTTAATTTAAGTTTGAAATCTGGTAATTTTATTCGAGTCGTTCGGATGGAAAAAAATTATAAAAAATATATTTTACATTTTTGCCAAAATTTTATTGCTTAAATGGCTTAGTTAGGCTTTAAGCTACACGTCAGAGTTAAAAGAAATAATTTCGATCAGAACTACATACTCTTAATTTAAGTTTGAAATCTGGTCATTTTTTTCGAGTCGTTCGGATAGAAAAAATTTATAAGAAATATATTTTACATTTTTGCCAAAATTTTATTGCTTAAATGGCTTAGTTAGGCTATAAGCTACACGTCAGAATTAAAAGAAATAATTTCAATCACAACTACATACTCTTAATTCAAGTTTGAAATCTGGTAATTTTATTCGAGTCGTTCGGATGGAAAAAATTTATAAAAAATATATTTTACATTTTTGCCAAAATTTCATTGCTTAAATGGCTTAGTTAGGCTTTAAGCTACATGTCAGAGTTAAAGGAAATAATTTCAATCACAACTACATACTCTTAATTTAAGTTTGAAATCTGGTCATTTTATTCGAGTCGTTCGGATAGAAAAAATTTATAAAAAATATATTTTACATTTTTGCCAAAATTTTATTGCTTAAATGGCCTAGTTAGGCTTTAAGCTACACGTCAGAGTTAAAAGAAATAATTTCAATCACAACTACATACTCTTAATTTAAGTTTGAAATCTGATCATTTTTTTGAGTCGTTCGAATGGAAAAAATTTATAAAAAATTTATTTAACATTTTTGCCAAAATTTTATTGCTTAAATGGCTTAGTTAGGCTCTAAGCTACACGTCAGAGTTAAAAGAAATAATTTTAATCACAACTACATACTCTTAATTTAAGTTTGAAATCTGGTCATTTTATTACATGGTTTTGGGAGGACTATCTATTTATGTTTGATAAAGCCTGTATATGAAAATAAATTTAAGTTTGGGTGAGCTATAGTTTTAGGGCTGGAATGAGTTTAGTTCTCTTTGTTTCATTAATAATATGCTTTAAATTAAGAAAAACATTTTTTTAAAATTGACGATCGGTGGTGGATGCGCCGGGCAAATCCGTGGCTGGAAAATCTATGGCTATCTTAACATCGGTTAAATGTACATCTAACGATAAAAATAAAAAGTGAAGTAAGGAATAACAGTCTTTTTTAGTGTAATAATCACTTCACGTAAACTCAAAAACATAAAGTTACTTACCGTGGTGATTAGTAGAAAAATGCAAACACTCACCATTTATACTCTTTCTTGTTAGCATCTCGGACTTATCAGTTACAAACAAATACTGCCCAAGATCTAGTGAAAATATTAATAAACCTAGTCCATCTGGAGAAACTTATATTCTGTTTGAAATAGAAATTAAATGTAAAGTATAATCCGCGAGAGGCTTCCCGTGGTTTCCTTGATTTGTAGTGCTTTCTGCACAAATACATGTAATACGAAAATAGTTTGATGTCATCAGATTGATTGTGTGAAAAGAGACAGGAGACTTTAAAATACGTCTGCTCTGGTTTTTAGATGGAACATACGAAAACGTATGTTCCGGTATGCAGCTTCAAAATTTTAAGGTTAAACGTCACATTTTGACAATATCTTCCTTCATATAAATAAGTCGCAGATAAGCCAGCTACAAATCATTTTATTTAATGTGCACAATCGTTTTAAATGTGAGTTTGAGTGGTGTATTTCTAATTTCCACGTCTTCTAAATAATTCATCAGGTATTTACGGAAATAACCCATTTATGTTACGTTTATTTTTTGTAAGCTTAATCGCAAGAGTTTTTAATCGAATACGCAATCAGTTGATTTGGCGGCTTAAGTTCAGTTTAGTTATTGACATAGATAATGCATGCAATATCTAATTCGCTATTGTTCCGTCAGTTTGCGCATTTTAAGTAGTGTCTCTGTATTTAAATATCTTGTGGTGGAGGCGGTTACTTTGTGATACATTGTAAATATTTAAATAATTAACACTGATTACTTTTTTGTATTCACTTTTTATTTTGTACTGTGATTAGTTTCGACTCAACAGCGAGTCATTCTCAAACAAACTACTTAAAACTAACATTGCAATCTTATATATACTTAAAATTATTTATCAGGTAGAAAAGCGTCAAATAGAGACGTATACATAAGTTCCGTCTGGTCGTTTATTAGCGGGATTCCCGGATTCAGTTTTGCTTTATGAATCTCTAATGACTCCAGAAGGTTCATTTTACGGCCTTTTTCTACACAATGCAAAACTGAAAGTACATCTTTATCAAAAGTATGTCCTTCTTCCATGAGGTGATTAGAAAACGTGGATTTATCCTGTTTTAATTTATACGCTCTAAGATGTTCTTTCAGCCTAATATTGAAATTTCTACCAGACTGACCTATATATACCCCTTTACAAGACTGACATGTTAACTTATATATCCCGGATTTATTGTGAATGTTGGTTTTTGTTTTTGAATTGAAAATTTCATATTTTAGTTTCGAATATGGTTTAAATGCGACTGTTATATTCTCTTTTTTAATATATTTTTAATTTTATGGCTTGAAATGCCGAAATAGGTCAGTGGGGCGTATTTTTGTTCATTTTTATTAGTTTTAATGGTTGCATACAAGTATTTTTTCATTTGTTTAAATTTATGTTTTTCTATTAAATTATCTATTAGTCCTGTGTTGTATCCATTATTGTTCGCAATGTTCTTAATTATTTCGATTACTTTTTTAAACGCGTTTTTTGTTAGCGGTATGTTTAGAGCTTTATAGATCATTGAATTGAATGCCGCTAATTTGTGTTTCATAGGATGGATGTCTAGATGATTGAGGAATTATTGTGTCTGTAAATGTTGGTTTCCTATAAATTTCGAATTCTAATTTAGAGTTGACTTTTGAGATTTTTAGGTCTAAGAAATTTATTTGATTATTTTGTTCTGTTTCTAGTGTAAACTTTATATTGGGGTGTAAGGAATTAATAAAATTTAAAAACTGATCCAATTGTCTATTGGAGCCTACAAAACAGGCTAATATGTCATCCACATATCTGTACCACTTAACAATATGTTTCTGTCCGAGAGGGGAATTTAAAATAACTGATGTGATGTTTTTCATAAAAATTTCTGCAAGTAATGGACTAAGTGGTGACCCTATTGCTAGCCCCTCTTTTTGATCGAAAAATTTATTGTCAAATGTGAAATAATTAAATTTAAATAAGGATTCTAATAGTAGGAGGAATTCATTTTGTATTATTGGATTTATATTGTTAATATCAAAAGACTCTTTTATTAGTTTAACGCATTCTTGTGGTGGGATTTTCGCGAACATGTTGGACACATCAAAGGATACTAATTTGTAGTTCGGTTCTATTTTAAAGGATTTAAGTTGTTCGGTTAAATCAATTGAATTTTTAACTGCATGCTCATCCTTAAATTCTGTCAGTTCTCTATAAATTTTGTTTAAATGTATACCTATTTTACGAGCAGGTGAATTAATGTAAGAGACCACTGGCCTAATTGGGCAATCCTGCTTATGGATTTTCATTAAACCATAAAGTTTTGAAGGGAGGGGATTCATTGGTAATAATAAGCGCTTTTCATATTCTGAAAATATGGCTGTACAGTTTTGAATATTTGATTTTAAGATGTTAACAAATTGTGTGGTTGGATCTTTTTTAATTTCCACAATGTTTGAAGAGGCAATAAAATTGTTGAACGATAAATATCGCTCAGAAGCTCTGGATAAAGGAGGAGATAAAGTTCTGGTTCAAACAACGAGAAAGTATTTTCACGTACTTAAAAGTACTTCACATTGAACTAGCTCGTCAACTACATCCAGTCGAATTTGACCTCCTAGACGACTACATTAGATGGAAAGCTAGTGTCGCAAAACACCAGAAGTACACAGCACAGAAAAAGAAGTTGGAAAAACTAAAAAGCCAGAAAACACCGGAACAGAACCAGCATAAAACCCAGGACTCACAAAGTACCTTCCACTCCAGAGTTATAAACTGCACCGAGGTAAATTTCACCGAAAAGGAAATCGCCCTTATGGAACTTGGCCCTAATTATTCACCACATATTCAGGCAAAAAACCTCAAAGAATTGTTAACAGTCGAGTCAGAATTAGCATTGAATAGTATTAAAAATAGCAACCTCATAAAATCAAAAATTTGCAATATTATTATAAGTTCAACAAAAAACCCAAATAAAGTTTACCACTCAGACCATTTCACAATTCAGTCTATTAATAAAAAAGTTAAAGCCGAAAACCTCACAATAACTAAAGCCGACAAAGGGAATTCAGTGGTAATTTTAAGCAAAAATGCGTATGTTGAAAAAATCAACAATTTTATTGCCTCTTCAAACATTGTGGAAATTAAAAAAGATCCAACCACACAATTTGTTAACATCTTAAAATCAAATATTCAAAACTGTACAGCCATATTTTCAGAATATGAAAAGCGCTTATTATTACCAATGAATCCCCTCCCTCCAAAACTTTATGGTTTAATGAAAATCCATAAGCAGGATTGCCCAATTAGGCCAGTGGTCTCTTACATTAATTCACCTGCTCGTAAAATAGGTATACATTTAAACAAAATTTATAGAGAACTGACAGAATTTAAGGATGAGCATGCAGTTAAAAAATCAATTGATTTAACCGAACAACTTAAATCCTTTAAAATAGAACCTAACTACAAATTAGTATCCTTTGATGTGTCCAACATGTTCGCGAAAATCCCACCACAAGAATGCGTAAAACTAATAAAAGAGTCTTTTGATATTAACAATATAAATCCAATAATACAAAATGAATTTCTCCTACTATTAGAATCCTTATTTAAATTTAATTATTTCACATTTGACAATAAATTTTTCGATCAAAAAGAGGGGCTAGCAATGGGGTCACCACTTAGTCCATTACTTGCAGAAATTTTTATGAAAAACATCACATCAGTTATTTTAAATTCCCCTCTCGGACAGAAACATATTGTTAAGTGGTACAGATATGTGGATGACATATTAGCCTGTTTTGTAGGCTCCAATAGACAATTGGATCAGTTTTTAAATTTTATTAATTCCTTACACCCCAATATAAAGTTTACACTAGAAACAGAACAAAATAATCAAATAAATTTCTTAGACCTAAAAATCTCAAAAGTCAACTCTAAATTAGAATTCGAAATTTATAGGAAACCAACATTTACAGACACAATAATTCCTCAATCATCTAGACATCCTATGAAACACAAATTAGCGGCATTCAATTCAATGATCTATAAAGCTCTAAACATACCCCTAACAAAAAACGCGTTTAAAAAAGAAATCGAAATAATTAAGAACATTGCGAACAATAATGGATACAACACAGGACTAATAGATAATTTAATAGAAAAACATAAATTTAAACAAATGAAAAAATACTTGTATGCAACCATTAAAACTAATAAAAATTAACAAAAATACGCCCCACTGACCTAATTCGGCATTTCAAGCCTTAAAATTAAAAATATATTAAAAAAAGAGAATATAACAGTCGCATTTAAATCATATTCGAAACAAAAATATGAAATTTTCAATTCAAAAACAAAAACCAACATTCACAATAAATCCGGGATATATAAGTTAACATGTCAGTCTTGTAAAGGGGTATATATAGGTCAGTCTGGTAGAAATTTCAATATTAGGCTGAAAGAACATCTTAGAGCGTATAAATTAAAACAGGATAAATCCACGTTTTCTAATCACCTCATGGAAGAAGGACATACTTTTGATAAAGATGTACTTTCAGTTTTGCATTGTGTAGAAAAAGGCCGTAAAATGAACCTTCTGGAGTCATTAGAGATTCATAAAGCAAAACTGAATCCGGGAATCCCGCTAATAAACGACCAGACGGAACTTATGTATACGCCTCTATTTGACGCTTTTCTACCTGATAAATAATTTTAAGTATATATAAGATTGCAATGTTAGTTTTAAGTAGTTAGTTTGAGAATGACTCGCTGTTGAGTCGAAACTAGTCACAGTACAAAATAAAAAGTGAATACAAAAAAGTAATCAGTGTTAATTATTTAAATATTTACAATGTATCACAAAGTAACCGCCTCCACCACAAGATATACAACAAGTGTTTGCTGTTACATACAGTAATCTACTGCAAATGTAACAATTTGGGTCAAATTATTCAGGCCATCTATAGACGCGTTTCGAGATGTATCTCTCATCAGTATAGCTTTGCCATTCCTTCTAAAAAATTTGACACCTTAGACTGGCGGTTACATTACCGTTAAGTTTAACGCTATACAAACTTTATTATTTTCAATTTTACAAAAAAAAACGTTACTCTTTATAAAATCGTCGTGGCTATAATAATATCGCAACACACCATTTTAATGGAATATTTACGCTTTACTGGGTAACAGTTATTTTAATATTAATTAAATTATCAGTAATAATCAGCGACGGCTTGCAGCCTAACTTCAGGGTAGGCCACAGCGCCAAGGCCGCCAAATTTTGAGGTTGGGATCGTGCTTTATAAATACTAGGAATTGCACAACAAAGTCACCTTTTAATAGCGAATACCAGAGCTGGGACGAATCCTCGTAAAAGGGATTCGAATCACGAATCCGAATCACCTAATATGGTTCGAATCACGAATACTCGAATAAAGGATTCGTAAGAGATAAATATGATTCGAATCAAAGATTCGAATCCTGATTTTTCGAATCACGAATACAAATCCTTTAAGAATAAATTTGATTTTATTACTTTTTTTTAACCATTTATATATAAATATCGTTACCAGTTGTTTTAACAAAAATATTTAAAACCTAATTATTTATTATTAACACTGAACATCGTTGATAACAGACTAAACATCTGATTCGCTGTTACTCTGATTAAAGATACATTTGTGTGTTTCTGAACTTCACTTAAAATTAGTGTTTTGTACGCGTGGCGCATGAAGTAAAATTTCGAGTTTAGAAAAGCCCGAAAATTTGTCTCGGGTCGCTGCGCGACCCTCGACAAATTTTCACGGGGCTTTTCTAAACTCGAAATTTTACTTCATGCTTAGTCTGGGAGTGGAAAACACTCGTTTTAAGCTTTAAATTGAACTCTATTATAGAATCGACGAATGCCTGAAAATTACGTAAATAAAAAATTTACTGAATTAAGAAAAACATTTAAACCGGGAAAGTCAGAGAAAAGTCATGAAATTATATTCAAATTGACCGAAACACTAACAAAAAAGCCATATGACTATTCAATTTGTCAAAACCAAGATCATTACTGTGCAAGGTTGTCTTGATTTAAACCGAGCCGACCTTATCACGCGCGGAAATCCTCACATGACGTCAAAATTAAAGTCATTCCTGTATAAGGTCGACTCGGTTTAAACTGACACAGTCTTGTATAAGGTTGTCTTCATTTAAACGAATGTTTTCCACTCCCAGACTAAGCATGAAGTAAAATTTCGAGTTTAGAAAAGCCCCGTGAAAATTTGTCGAGGGTCGCGCAGCGACCCGAGACAAATTTTCTGGGCTTTTCTAAACTCGAAATTTTACTTCATGCGCCACGCGTATAAAACAGTGAATTAACGAGAAATTTAAAAACACCCAAAAGACATTTTTCACGTTAATAGTCACAATTAATTCGAATTATTTTTGACAATTTAAATCCTTTTGTTAGTATTCGAATCCTTTTATAAATATTCGAATCTTTTTATAAATATTCGAATCCTTTTATAAATATTCGAATCCTTTTATAAGGATTCGAATCCTTTTATATGGATTCGAATCACTTACATTTGGATTCGAATACAAATCCTCTTAAAAAAATGTAACGAATCCAGTTGAACTAAAGTATTCGAATATATAGCTAATACTATGATTATATTTAAAGTATTCGAATCTAAAAGGATTCGAATCCGGGATTCGAATCCTGAATGATTCGAATCCTGAATGATTCGAATCCTGCCCAGCTCTGGCGAATACATATTACCTTGGGTCTCTGGCCTACCCTGAAGTTAGGCTGCTCGTGCATAGAACGTATCACAATTAGTAGGAAAAAGGGTGGAAGAGGCATGATTGACATACAATCTCTACACAACAGCATAACACAACAGCTAAGATCATACTTTCAGAACAAACAAACCAATCAACTACATAAAACTATATGCACAGTTGATAAACAGTACACCCCTCTAAAACTAGCCATAGCACAAATCGACATACCAATTGAAACAGAAACAGAAAAATTGGAAAAATGGTCTAGAAAAGAACTGCATGGAAGACATCACAACATAGTTCACCAAGAGCTCATTGACAAAGAATCCACATACAAATGGCTGCAACAGGGAAACCTACAACCTGAAACAGAAGGATTCATATTAGCAATTCAAGACCAGGTAATAAGCACTCTAAACTACAGAAAGTATATATTAAAAGATAACAACAGACAAATGTAGAAAGTGCCACATACATGCAGAAACAATAGACCACATCACGTCAGGGTGTAAAATACTTGCAGGCACGGAATACACTGATCGACATAACAACGTAGCAAAAATCATCCACTCTGAAATAATAAATAGCCAACAACAAAACTCAATCAAAGAGCCCTACTACAAATATACACCAGAATCTGTTATCGACACCCCGGAATATAGAATATACTACGACAAACCAATACTCACAGACAAAACAATAGTAGCAAACAGACCAGACATTGTATGGGTTAATAAAGAAACGAAAACCACATATCTTATAGATATAGCCGTACCTAACGACAATAACACACAAATGAAACACACACAAAAACGTGAAAAATACTTCCCGCTAGCAGAAGAAATAAAAAGATTGTGGAAACAACGTCAAGTTAAAATATTACCAATTGTAATATCAGTCACAGCAATCATACCCAAATACACAATTGAAAACATAAAGACTCTACAACTACCAGAACATATAACCACACAAATACAGAAATCCATAATTATGAACACATGTAGTATAGTCAGGAAATTCTTAAACCTACATAACAATATTATATAATAAAAATATCCCCAGACTTGGTAAAATCCCGTCTGAAGGGTACTTATACCAAACCGACATGTTTGAGAAAAAAAAATTAAAATAATAATAATAATAATCTTTATTCCCAACAGAATTACATCTTACGAGGAAATACATAAACAATTGTTACATTTAAGAAATTACTATAACAAATAAAAATAAAAATAATAATATGTAATATTTCATATTACAAAGCGATGAAACGAAAACAATGAGACTAACATAATGTTCCGGTGAAGTGTGGCAACTACATACAACAAATAAAGTTAACCATATTCCATATTTTTAGATCATAGCTGCACCCTGATAAGCATATACTCCTGAGCCTTTTGTTTAAATTCAGAAAAGTTAGCAAATATATCAGTATCGTACTGTATTTGGTGATACCTGTGAACCATTTTATTAATTGGGGAATAGTTGTGGTGGTTAATGTTAGGCGTTTGGAAGGAAAAAGTTAGACAATTTCTAGCATTTAATCGAGGCACATGAAATGATAACGACTCTAACAAATTCATATCATCTATTTGATTATGTAGGATTTTGTACAGTGTAATAGCAATTAAATTATGATTATCGGCAATGGACAAAGTGTTAAATTCCGAAAGCAAACTATCGTATGGGTATCCGCGAGTCGGATAGATGCCATGCTTTTTCCAAAATAAGAATTTTAAGAACCTTCTATGCACAGATTCAATATGCCGCACGTAGAGCTGCTTATAGGGGCACCATACAGGTGCACAATAATTGAGCTTACTTCTAACTAACGAGTTAAATAGTAGTGTTAACGTCTGCTGATTCTTGAAGTCCCTAGTTGTTCTCACAATGAAGCCAATTTTTCTACTGCATTTTTTTGTTATGTCAAGAATGTGTGCATTAAATGTTAGTTTACTGTCAAAATGTACCCCCAAATCGAGAATATCATTAGCACGGTTTATAGGAACTCCATCAATGATAGAAGCGTACAAAACAGAGGATACGTTGCGAGTATAAGACATAACTGAACACTTAGTGGGATTTAGACAAAGCCTATTATCCTTACACCAAGTGTTCAACCTATCAAGGTTATGCTGCAGCATTTCACAGTCCCTTTGGCAAGTCACAGTTCTATATAGCTTTATATCATCTGCGTATATAAACACCCCGCATTCAATTGCATCAACTACATCATTAACAAACAAACAAAACAGCAGCGGACCCAGGTTAGAACCTTGGGGATCACCGCTTTTAGCGATGTAGTTACGTGACTTGTGTCCCCTTAGTTCAACATATTGAGATCTGTTCACGAGGTACGAGGTTATGACGTTAATAATACCTTCAGGCAAGTCAAATGAATGTAATTTTGTAATCAAAATATCATGAGGCATACCATCGAATGCTTTCGATAGGTCGGTGTATACTACCTCAGTTTTCATCCTTTGATCCATATTAAAAGAAATTTGTTGAGTGATATTAACTAAGTTTGTCATAGTTGATCGTTTCGGTATAAAACCATGTTGTTTAGGAGACAGGTCAGACTTCACCGAATTATAGATGTAATCGGTTAATTAGCGTTCAAACGTTTTAGAGAAGTTGCATAGTAAGGAGATTGGTCTATAATTCGTTATATCCGACCTATCGCCCTTTTTATAGACAGGAATTACTCTTACAGATTTCCAAAATACTGGGAAGATGCCGGAATTCAAAATATTATTAAAGATGTGTGTTAATGGTTTAGCTAATACAACTGCAGTGTCTTTTACAAAAAATGATGGGATGTTGTCAACGCCCATAGTAAACTTGTTCTTCGCTCTTCTTAATTCCGCCATAACCATTTCTTCTGAGAAGCTGACTCGGCCCATACAAGTCATGCTGGATGTATTTTCAGATAGTATTGGAGCATCTGTGTAGTCCAGGACGAAGTAATCAGCGAACGCATCCACAATCTGAGAACCTTCTTCCAAGGTATTTCCCTCCCATAACATAACTGGAGGAATACTATCTTGATTTCGCCTGTCATTCACAAAATCCCAGAACTTGGTTGGATCTCTGGAGAGCTGCCTTTCTGAAGACTCAATATAGTTCTTATAAGCATTATGAATACTATTTTTTAGTTGATTGTCTGCTTTTCTGAATGCGTGCTTCGCTTTATCTGTTCTGTGTGCACGGTAAGCCTTGAGGCGCCTGTTCTTTAAACGAATTTGCCTAATAATATTTATATTAAAATATGTAGAATATCGCGTTATTTTTTTTAATTTGACCTTAGGAACCCATTTATCTATAGTTTCATATAGTCTGTTGTAGAATATAGTACAGGATCCATCAGATAAATTGCATTTGTAGAGTTCATTCCAATCTAGCTCACTAAGATCTTGATACAGTGCGGATAGGTTAGCTTTTTTGAAGTTATAAACCAAGCTGTTATTTTTAGGTTGAAGATGACGCGGATTAAGGGTTAAAACATTAAGGTGAATGTCTAAAGGTGGATGATACTGATCAATAGGAAGAAGTGGTAGGTCACAATTAGTCACTTCTGTTTTTAATGTTTTGCTAGTGATTATAAGATCCAAGATTCTATTCATACTGTTGACTATGTTGTTCGCTTGTGCTAGATCGCATGATACTAAATAGCTATTAAGGGTGATTAGTGCAGGTGTTATTTTTATGGGATTCTTAATGCTGATTTTATATTCTGGTATATTAAAGTCACCTAAAATAATGAAATTATCCGAGTCCACATGTCAACGGGAGGGAAGGTACCCCACGCTGATTAGCAACTAGCTCAGGTTGGTTGAGTTAAAGAGAGATGAGCAACTAACTTTTGAAACACATATGCTGTTTTAAATTATTTATTTTAAACCAAAATAAAACAAATAAAACATTAAAACAACAAATAGAATAAGAACAAGAGAAACAATGCACGAGTTACAGGACAGACTTGGTGTGGCGTCGGCGTCGCGATCGGGGTTTCTACTAGCCCAGCGGTGGCGTCTGGCTAGTGGTGGCTTCTGGAGGGAGGCGGCGTCCAAGTACCCAGACGGCGTCTCGGTGTGAGACGGCGTCGGTGGGGTGGTGCGTCTGGCTGGATCCGGAGGCAGCAACAAACACTAAGCTCGTAGTGCGGGACGTCAGGAACGACGGCGGAACGGCTAGCGTTGGCGTCGGGCAAAGTTTCCTGGCCTGGATCAGGCGGAAGCAACGAACGCTACACTGGGGCGTCGTTGTGGCGTCGGGGCGACTGCGCTGGCAATCGGGTTCTCGGCGTCCTGGTCCAAGAACAGGAACGACGGCTGGGATGGCTAACGTCGGCGTCGGTTGTTTCCTGTTGTTGGAATCTTCTTCTGGCGGCAGGAACGACGGCTAGGACGTCTGGCGTCGGCGTCGGTCAAAGCTTCCTGGCTCAGACAGAAGAGTTGAGGAACAGAAGTTCCTCTTGAATCCACATGCTGTCAGCTGTACAGCACAAGAGTGGACTGCCTTTCTGGATGCCGTCCCCCGGTATTTATACCCCGAAAATTGGCGTGGAAAAGGGAGGGTTTGAGGAATACGTGACCGTTGGCAAAGAATTCGCTAAAAAGCAATTATCGCTTACAAGATAACTACTTTCAGCGAACTCTTAAATCCAAACAACCGTTAAGCTGCAATTTGAAAGAAGTATAGAAATTTATAATCTTTCTTCTTTCAAATTGCAACGGTGGTCATTAGTCCTCTCCCTTAATTGCCGATTTCGAAAAACCCGAGGGGCAATCCGCCACACCTGCCCAGGTAGATGGTGACCCGAGCACGGTCCGAACCGCGGGAGATAATCCTTTGGACTGGGCAATTAGTTAATTGCTGGGTGTGAACTGATTTTAAATAAGAGAATTGTAAATAATATTTACAATTCTTGTTGCCGGAGATTAAAATAATCCCCGGTAATACACATTTATGTTTAAATAATCAAGAACTGTCATGTAATCATCGTCTGCAGTTAGAGGTGGTATATACAGGCAGATTATATTCAATAATAATAATAATTCTATAAGATATTATTTATTCAATCAAAATATAAAACAATGAAATAGATTTAGATGAAGAATTTAGAATTGCTACACGTTTTTAATTTTCTCGTGTGGTTTTAACCCGACAAGATCCTCGCACTTCTCCCACAATTTTTTTGCAAAATCCATGTCTAGACAGGTGGAATATATTGGAATTTCTTTGCAATTTTCGTACAATTTTCCAGTTTCATTGTTCAAATCCTTGGAAACAGCACAATATATTGACGTTTGGGCACCCTCTTCAGAGGTCTGAAAATAATTTGAAACTGAATAGAGAACGTGTCAATAAATTCAATATTATAGTTTGAAAAACAAGCTACCTATTGACATGTATAGATAATTTGTTATTTATAATATTTATATTTTGATGTAAAAAGGTTTATTACCGTTAATAAGGGGGTATTGCCGTTGGTAAAATTGAAAAAAATCAATGTTTGCATTTTTGGATACCTTATAATGTGTACTTTAATGCCCCGAAGCCATTTGAACATCGGCGAAGTCCTTCATAAGTTCTTCGCATGTTTAAGAATGCAATTCACCAGCCTGAAAACGACCCGAGCGCGTAGCTGTGCGGTCGGGCTGATATGGCGCCGCAGGTATAATAGTTTCTGTCACATCGATTTACCGACGCTTTTAGTGACTTGTAAGGGTTCATAGAGGGCGCCACCTGCGCAACTTTCACAGTCGGTAAGGGGCACTTCTTATTATGTGAGTCTGACGCGCTTATACATCACGATTCGAGTCAGTTGTCACGTGAATTCAGTCCAGCGTGCATTCATAACCTCGAAAATGCCACGGAAAGGCACGAAAGTTTCCAGCGGTTTCGTAAAGAGGAAAAGAAGACGGTTTTCGGCGAACCAGCACACGAAGGAAAATGACACTTACTACGCGAGCACGTCGGCGGAAAAGTTACACGACACCGACGACGATATTTCGGTGGACCCCAGCAGTTCCTACGTGCTGCTGAATTTTTTGTTGGTGTTCAACTTCTTGTCACTCCACCTGAAGTGCAAATCCTGCGATGGTGACGTCTCGTTCTCTCAGACTGCAACGCGAGGCCTCGGATTCAAGTTGGAAATTATCTGCAAGTGCCCCCGGTATACCAGTTCTGTGGCGTCTTGTCCCTTGATAAACGGCGCGTATGAAGTCAATCGACGTCTGATGTTCGCGATGCGTCTGCTTGGCTTGGGACAGCGAGGAGTCAACGTTTTCTGCGGGCTGATGGACTTATCAACGGGCTTCGGTAATTCCACGCACTACGCGTTTCTGGATAATCTTTATTCCGCGTCGAAGGCCGTTTTTGACTACGTTCGCAGCAAAGCAGTTCGAGAAGAAATCGCGAAAAACCGGGAACACGGAAATGAACCTACGCATCTGTCAGTGTCAGGCGACGGCTCATGGAAAGAGCGCGGCTTCTCATCATTGTACGGCATTTGCTCACTGATAGGGATTTATTCCAAGAAAGTTGTCGATGTCGTCGTCAAGTCAGCATTTTACCAGGGGTGCAATTTGAAAAATGGCGCTGTGGGTTCACCTGAGTACGAAGAATGGCATGAGATTCATCAGGAGACATGTTCGATCAATCATCAAGGCAGTTCAGGAAAAATGGAAGTCGACGCAGTTCTGGAGATGTTTGGCAGATCCGAGGAGTTGCATGGAGTCAAGTACAGGTACTACATTGGTGACGGAGACACAAAGACGTTCAAATCCCTCTTGGATATGGATCCCTACCCCGACTTAACTGTAGAGAAGAGAGAGTGTGTCGAGCACGTCCAAAAGCGTATGGGAACCAGACTATGTGCGGCCAAAAGCAGAACAAAGGCGTTGGCGGAAAAGGACCAGGTAAACTGACGGACGGTTTGATCAAGCAGCTCACAATATATTACGGCTTAGGTATTCGACGTCATCCGAATTCCGCAGGCGACATGAAGAAGGCAATTTGGGCTACGTTTTTGCACAAATGTTCCACCGACCAAAACCCGCAACATGACAATTGCCCAGCAGGCAGCGTCAGCTGGTGTCGGTGGCAGGTGGCAAAAGCTAACGGTACACTGGAGAATATTAACACGCTCCTCCGCTTGCAGACAAAGTTCAAGAGATTCTTCGCCCGATATATGAATCACTTTCAAACGATGATTTGTTGAACCGGTGCCTTGGTGGAAACACCCAGAACTCAAATGAAAGTTTGAATGCGTGTGTGTGGAAGCTAACTGCGAAACACGTCAACTGCGGTGCCAAGACCGTGGCTGTGGCGACCTTCCTGGCCACCAGCGTCTTCAATGAAGGCTACAAAGCAGTGTTGAAGACGATGACGACGCTGGCACAATGCAGAGATTTTGCTGCCCAAACTGACGCAGACCGCGAGAGGAGGGCGGAGCTGCGCTTGTCTCCGGCGGCGATTGAGGCTCTGCAGCGACACCGGAGCGACAGACTTCTGCAAGACGCCTTCTACGAGGAGGAGGAAGGCCTGATGTACGGGCCCGGCATCGCAGACTGAAGGTAAGACACCGGAAACCAGTTGAAAATCGTTTAAAAACTTCAAACGCGTTTTTCTCGAAACCCTATTTTTCCTGCTGGCCGGAAAGGTTTTTTTTCCCTATGGGACGGATCGACTTGGGCGTTGGGATTTTGATTAAGAACATTATTGCCCTGGGATTGGACCACTCTGAAGCCAATTGATCGATATTAAGTATTTTTCCGTCAGCCTCAAAGTCTAAAAAAAGGGGTAAAAAAAAACGTGTTTTTCAGATGGCCACCATTATGGCAATTTTCAATATTTTGAAGCCAAACTGGTCCAATCCCAAGAGAATTCAATATAGATTAAAGGACCGAAACCAATTTTGTGTTTCAGATAACCCACACCACAAATCGTTTCCGGCCGTAGAACAATTCCCGGATATCATTGGTGCAGTTGACCCGACTTTTCTCGGAACCCAGTCGCCGGAAGCGGGTGAAGAATTCAGATTTTATAGATCAACATTGACTTAATAAAACCCAAAAAACTCCAGTCTTGTCGGTGTTTAATTAGCCCCGAAAAAAAAATGTTTAGAAAAGCCTAAAAACAGGGTCCACCAACGGTAATACCCCTATAAGGGAATTTGAATTTGAATTTAAAAAGTAAACTCTTTCAAAATTGAGAGGAATGTATAATCAATTTTTCTAAATGGTAAGCCGTACTAAGGTACGGCACACAGTTTGCGTCATTTTATTGTTTGTTGTTTATTTACGGATATCCATTTAAAATAAATACATAATGCTTAGTCTAAAATAAGTTAAAAGTAACAATTAAGTTAAAATATATAAAATCACAAACAATATACACAACAGATTAAAATCAAAATGCTCATCACTATGCTAAAAGTAATATATAAGGTTAAAATATAAATCACAAACAATATACAAATAAATTCTGTATTGTGGAGGCTTCTAGTTCGTTATACATGTTAATTACACAATGAAACACTTTTAACTTTGTTTTATTTAATGTGACTGCAGTTTCGACAAATTTAGCTTGTCATTATCAAACATGTTTGATAATGACAAGCTAAATTTATCGAAACTACAGTCACATTAAATAAAACGTGTTATACAAACAAAGTTAAAAGTGTTTCATTGTGTAATATACAAATAAATTTTGATGCACTTAAATGATTATTATTACAATTTAAATAAATAGAATTTAAAAAAAACGGCGTTTGTCGATAACGACGTTAGAATTGCCAATTTATGTAAAAAATGACCAGTTATGTTAAGAATGGGAAATTAGTCCTAAACAAGTTAGAAGGCTTTAGGGTTATCAGTGTATTCTATTTTATTCTTGTTTTATGAGTAAACGATTAAAACGATTTAAAATGCTTTAATGCACAGTTTCTTAGTTGATTGCCACCCTTAATTAAGTAGGTATTACCTTGGTATTCCATAAATTGAGTAAAATAGTATGAAATATCCGCTTGATTCCGGTGAAATTTTCCCAAATATTAGATGCTACCAATCCAGGATGTAAAGCGTAAACGTTCACGCCAGAAGGTAATCTCCTGGCCAATTCTCTGATAAATAAAATGTTGGCTGCTTTTGTGTACGAGTATATTTTCAAGTTATTCATATGTTCCGTAAAATCAAATTTATTAACTGTTTTCAATGATGGGTAGAACATTTTTGCGGTCTTTGAAGAAACCATGACTATTCTACTCGGAGCCGACTCTTGTAATTTGTCTGAAAAATAACATTAACATGAATGTGTACTTAAATGGACTTCCGTTAATAAATAAATAAATAAATGTCATATATACACAGTTTGTAATAATATATGTAAAAGCCCAGAAAATTTGTCTCGGGTCGCTGCGCGACCCTCGACAAGTTTTCATGGGGCTTTTCTAAACTCTAAATTTTGGATTTGTTTGTGATGTATGTTGGTCTATTTTGTACGATTGAAAAAATCCCAAACGCGTTCACGATTAACAATCCGGTCATCAGAGAATTCTAACTTCTAACTGTTGTCTCGGATGAACGGGCCCAATAACACTGTTTGGTAGCTTTGTAATAGCGTACCAGGGGGAAGGGGGTGGCCTCTCCACTCCGGGAGGATTAATTGTGGAAAAAAGGAACTAATCTTAAGCCTCGTACGGTCTTGAAGAGGACTGGCGGCTCTCTTCTGGTCTTCTACTTCCTTTGGGGTTGCACTATTAAAGCCGGAGGCAAGTCTATAGCCGGGGGACGTTACTAAAGCCGGAGGCAGGTACAAAAGCCGGAGGCAAAAACTATTTAAAACTGTTGAGGCGCGGGGGCCGTCTTCTCTCGCCCGATGCAAGAGTTACACTATATGGTTATCTAGGAGGGGGTAAAACCGAAAGATATGGTGGCGATAAAACGGGATGATTGGGTTGGAGAGCCCGCAACTCGATTTGCACCGAACAAACACAATTCGAACTCTAGACGCTAAGTGCCTCGGTAATCAAATCGCCGAGTGTTGACCATTCAATTTGGTAAATAAATGAAAAGGGACGTTTTCCGACTCATTACTCGAATCAACATATACCGGCATTCCACATTCCTATTCAAAACATGAATCCAGAAATGCACTTATATTTAAAGAATGTATTGGGAAATATTTTAATAATGTCTTTCTTTGTTGTGTATCAACAACATAATGAACAGTCCGCGGCAGAAAAATTACATTCGCAATTCAAGGCCGCGCGTGTTGCAACAAATGCCGTACACGAATTCTACAGATCAAACCCAATTTCTTTTCATATGTTTTTGGAAATTACAGTGTAGTTTTAAGATATTACTAATATAGCACGATGCTGCCTCCTATTTATTAAAAGCCTAATTAAAATTTACATTGCTCTTATGGAGATTCCTAAGCAACGATTAATTTTATTTATCATTTATTTTAAACTAATCTATTTAATACAACATGTTTATAATGATTGCTTCAATAAATTAAAGCAACATGAAGAAGAAATAATGTTTTTTATGGAAATATTGCACGGATTTATGTGATCATTTAAGAGTGTTCGGGTCAGACGAGGAATTTTTGTACTCCGAATAATAATAATAATAATAATAACAGTTCTTTATCCCAATGTTAATATCACATACAAATTTTGCATATATACATCTATATGGAATAGGGTCAAATCAAGATTAATACATATTATGTTTCTCTAGAGAAATATTCATGCATATTATATGGTTCTAAATCAAGTAAGAACTCTTTAATAGATTGTTTCCAGCTCGAAAACGTATCCGATTTTTGTGTGTTTGTGGGCAGACTATTGTATATTTTTATACAAACATATAGTGGATTCTTTTCAAAGAAAGTTAATCTATGATACGGATATTTAATGTCAATCGCGTGTCTCGTGTTATGAGTACTTTCCAGTTTAAATTCAATAAATAAATGTTTATGCTTCCACATAAATTTCATCGCTTCCAGAATGTATACTGCGGGACAAGTTAGTATTTGATTTTCCCTAAAGGAGCCTCTGCAACTCTCTTTATATCTAAGATCTGAGTGCTCGTTTCTGAATTAGAAGGATCTTTTCAAGGTTGATGCGATTACCCCAAAACATTATGCCATACTTCATGTGTGAGTAGAAGTAAGCAAAGTAAAATGTTCGAGCGATAATTGCATTTGTATATTTGGAGAGTACCCTAATTCCATAACAGGCTTTATTTAATTTCCCAGAGAGCGCTTCAATATGGTTATTATAGCTTAGAGTTTCATCTAAGTCAATTCCTAGAAATTTCGAGGCATTAGTGAAATCGTAGTTTGTTTGATTTAGAGTAATATAGTTTGGTGTTTCCATATTATTATTAATTTTAAAAAGTATACAACTCGTTTTTTCATTGTTTAGTATTAATTTGTTGTTACTAAAACATTTTTGCAAGTTACACATACACTCATTACCGATGGAATTTATATCCGTATACGATGGACCTAATAAAATGAGATTTGTGTCGTCGGCATAACTTACAATATGGCAACCCTCGTCAACGTTCTCGTTGATGTCATTTATGAAGATATTGAATAAAAGCGGCCCCAGAATACTGCCCTGGGGTACCCCCATATTTATACCCAAGACATTTGACACAATTTCATCATTATTGGTTTTTAATTTAACGGATTGTCTTCTTGATAATAGATATTATTTAAACCACTCGTATGACGTTCCACGAACTCCGTACCGATTGAGCTTTAATAGCAAAATTTCATAATTAATTGTATCAAATGCCTTGGACAGGTCTAAAAGCACACCCAAGGCAGCATTCTGTTTATCTAAACTGTTATAAATAGGGTTTACGAAATCAAAAAGTGCTGTTTCAATACTCCTACCCGCCGTGAAACCATGCTGCGTGTCTGTGAAAAGGTTGTTATTTTTGAAAAATTGAGTCAGTCGTTTAGACATTAATGACTCTAAGATTTTTGAAAAAACTGATAAAACGCTAATGGGTCTATAGTTGTTTAGGGTCTCAGTATCGCCCTTCTTAAAAATAGGCGTTACAATTGACAGTTTTAGATCGTTTGGAAAAACACCAGATTCAAACGATTCATTGTAAATATGTTGCAGTGGTGCCAGTATACTGCTTATGCATGTTTTTAATACCAGTGCAGGTATCCCATCATATCCACATGAAGTTTTATTCTCCAAGCTATTTATTATTTTTATAATTTCCCTTTCAGTGACAGGTTCAATTATAAATTCATTACTATGATGAGGAATGTCACATGTAAATATATTACTATTATTTGTTGCCTCGTTTGCAATGAGTAATTTGGTAGAACTTTCATTGAAAAATATGTTAAAAACATTGGCTAATTTTTGTAAATTATTTGATACTGGTAATATCGTCTTGTGGATTTTATTTCCGGTTATATTAGTTATTATATTCCACGATGTTTTAGATTTGTTCATAGAGTTACTCAATTTGGTTTCATAGTATTTATTTTGCTCCGCTATAAGTAATTGATTGTCTTTTGTTTTAAGATATTTTAATTTAGGTTTTGTTATAGGTAAGTATTTAGATATGACATTTAAAACATTTATTTCATTTCGACATTCCTCAATTTCTTTCGTATTAAAGTTGACCTTAGATTTACTATTATTTGTTCCCGTCCGTGGACCGAAGTAATTTTAAAAGGTCGTTTCTGGAGAGCATAATTTATGCGTAAACACGCGCGAAATGGTCAACGGTGCCAGCTAGGGGTTGTGCCAGATTGTGTCATGGTGAAGAATTGTTGGGTACCTGCTTCTTGCGCGCGCTACATCCACCCCCGACGACGGAGATTTACCCCCCATTTTGTGAATATTTTGTAAATATTTTCTTGTATATTTTTATAATTAAACTTGTTAGAAGAAGGTTGAATAGAAATCCTTAGTAAAGTGTAATTCGTTTTATTTTCGTTGAACAAATTAGTCGATGGTCGTAATAATTAGTCACCTTACAAGTGACAACGTCGCAAAACACTACAGTTTTTTACAGTTGATTTATATATAATTTAAGAAACATTGTAACGGGTACGTACGAAGCGCCCGCGTTAGTACTAAAGCGCTCCGTACTATCCTCTCCGCTTGCGCCACCGTCGCTCGCACCGCCGCACCCCCACGCTGGTACAACCACCCACTGTGCCGCCTATATAAACAGCTGTACCCCGGCCTACCAGCAGAGTTCCACAAGCTCTTGAGCTCAAACAGTCGTTTCAAACTCTTGTGTGGTCAGAAGCTGTTTTAGCAAACCTCATTGCGACCGATTATCTCCACAGAAGACGGAACAACTAAAGGGGGAGATAAAGAAGCTGCTTCAAGAGGGCATCATAGAAGAGTTCGAGAGCGCTTGGGCCGCTTCCGTAGTACTAATACGCAAACCGGATGGTCAAGTCCGCCTCCCGGCTACAGGAAACTAAACGCCATCACGAAACCTGACAACTATCCACTCCCGAGGATAGATGATCTCCTCCACTCCACGAGCGGAACAAAGATATACTCCACCCAGGACCTCAAGACAGGATACCACCAGGTGAAAGTACGGAGGGAGGGCAGGGACAAAACGGCCTTCATTACGCCGTTCGGCTTGTTCCGGTTTACAAGGATGCCATTCGGACTACGGAACGCACCTGCCACATTCCAAAGGCTGATGGACCGGGTGAAGACAAACCTGGAACCCATCAGAATGCTAGTATACCTAGACGATGTCATCATCCTGTCAGAATCGATGGAAGAACATTGGGAAGATCTGAGACGGCTGTTCCAAAGGTTTGAGCAGCTAAAACCTAAGGATCAACAGAAAGAAGAGCCGCTTCTGCTGCGAGAAGGTCCTCTACCTAGAAGGGAATGCGACACAATCCGGGGAAAGTGAGAAAGTAAGAACATCAAACAACTGCAGAGCGTCCTGCAAGCCTGCAGCTGGTATCGAAAATCATTAAGGACTTCGCCAGCATTGCCAAGCCACTGAGCAATCTGACAAAAAACAACACACCTTGGGAATGAGGGAAGCAACAAGAAGAGGCATATTCCACGCTGAAACATGAGTGCTTGTTTCAGCGTGGAATATGCCTCTTCTTGTTGCTTCCCCCATTCCCAAGGTGTGTTGTTTTTTGTCAGATTGCTCAGTGGCTTGGCAATGCTGGCGAAGTCCTTAATGAATTTTCAACATTTTCAACACCAATCCTGCAACAAGCAAAGCCAGACCAGCCCTACATATTGAGAACAGATCATGCCATAGGAGCAGCTTTGATGCAGGGGGAGGGAAAAGAAGAGAGATCAGTAGAATACGTAAGCCGCCTCCTCACCCAAGCCGAGATGAACTACAGCACCACCGAGAGGGAAGCACTTGCCGAAGTTTGGGCAGTACAGCGATTCCGGGGATACATCGAGGATAGCCCCACAACAGTCCTGACAGACCACCGTTCCCTAAAGCGGCTGATGTCGCTAAGGTCACCCAGCGGACGACTCGCAAGATGGGCTCTCAAGCTGCAACCTTTTCACCTGAAAGTCGAAAACACACCTGGGGAAGCAAATTTGATAGCCGACTTCCTGTCAAGACCGCCCGAGGACGATAGGTTAGAAAAAGCGATTATTAGTAATCATTAATTTGTTATTATACAGGATAGAGAATGATATATGAAACTTAGGCGGCCTAAGTTTCATGGATCATTTCCTATCCTGTATAATAACAAATTAATGATTGCTAATATTTACTTTTTCGATATACAGAGAGTTTTATGTAACACCGAACATTTTCATAAAGAGAATTTTTCTTTTAAGTATACATATGCATACGTCGTACATTTTCCGACGCTCGGTTTATCAAAAGAAATTAGTTTGAAGCTTTAAACGAGTGTTTTCCACTCCCAGGCTAAGCATGAAGTAAAATTTCGAGTTTAGAAAAGCCTGAAAATTTGGTTTGGTCGCGTAGCGCGAAGCGCGGAGCGGCCAAACCAAATTTTCAGGCTTTTCTAAACTCGAAATTTTACTTCATGCGCCACCGGTACAAAACTCTGACATATTACGAAGTTTAAAAAAACACCGCTAAACTTTACGTTGGACCAGTGTTGTGTACCGGTGGCGCATGAAGTAAAATTTCGAGTTTAGAAAAGCCTGAAAATTTGGTTTGGTCGCTCCGCGCTTCGCGCTACGCGACCAAACCAAATTTTCAGGCTTTTCTAAACTCGAAATTTTACTTCATGCTTAGCCTGGGAGTGGAAAGCAAGCGTTTCACTGAAATCACACACCCAGAATAGAACTTAAAACAAATAAAGAGTACAACAAAAATATTCTTTACAAACCCAGTACCCAGTACGCAAGCCGCCTCCTCAGCCCAAGCCGAGATGAACTACAGCACCACCGAGAGGGAAGCACTTGCCGAAGTTTGGGCAGTTCAGCGATTCCGGGGATACATCGAGGATAGCCCCACAACAGTCCTGACGGACCACCGTTCCCTAAAGTGGCTGATGTCGCTAAGGTCACCCAGCGGACGACTCGCAAGATGGGCTCTCAAGCTGCAACCTTTCCACCTGAAAGTCGAATACACACCTGGGAAAGCAAATTTGATAGCCGACTTACTGCCGAGACCGCCCGAGGACGAACTGCCGGTCGCTCTCATCAGCATCGACCTGCCAGCCAAAACAAGGACCGAGCTCCGTGAGCAACAGCAGGATGATGAAGAAATCAGAAAAATCACCGATATCTTCGAAGCGGACAGCTCAGAACAAGTAGGCCCGAGGATACATCATGAACCAAGGTATCCTCTACAGATATGATGAAACGGAAGACCCGCAGCTTATCATACCGAAAAACCAAAGAACGAAACTCCTTAAGAAGTTTCACGACGACCCAGTCGCAGGTCACTATGGAGTCAAAAGAACCCTGCGGAAGATACTGAAGAACAACTACTGGCCTGGAATCCAGTACGACGTCGCGGCATACGTCAAGCAGTGCCAGGAGTGCCAGAAGTACAAAGCATCAAACCAAAAGCCGCAAGGCCTTCTCCAAACACCAGCAATGAACAGAAGATTCGAAGTACTCATCATACCGAAAAACCAAAGAAAGGAACTCCTTAAGAAGTTTCACGACGACCCAGTCGCAGGTCACTATGGAGTCTAAAGAACCCTGCGGAAGATACTGAGGAACAACTACTGGCCTGGAATCCAGTACGACGTCGTGGCATACGTCAAGCAATGCCAGGAGTGCCAGAAGTACAAAGCATCAAACCAAAAGCCGCAAGGCCTTCTCCAAACACCAGCAATAAACAGAAGATTCGAAGTACTCATCATACCGAAAAACCAAAGAACGGATCTCCTTAAGAAGTTTCACGACGACCCAGTCGCAGGTCACTATGGAGTCGAAAGAACCCTGCGGAAGATACTGAGGAACAACTACTGGCCTGGAATCCAGTACGACGTCGCGGCATGCGTCAAGCAGTGCCAGAAGTACAAAACATCAAACCAAAAGCAGAAGAACAGAAGATTCGAAGTACTCATCATACCGAAAAACCAAAGAACGGAACTCCTAAAGAAGTTTCACGACGACCCAGTCGCAGGTCACTATGGAGTCGAAAGAACCCTGCGGAAGATACTTAGGAACAACTACTGGCCTGGAATCCGGTACGACGTCGTGGCATACTACAAGCAATGCCAGGAGTGCCAGAAGTACAAAGCATCAAACCAAAAGCCGCAAGGCCTTCTCCAAACACCAGCAATAAACAGAAGATTCGAAGTACTCATCATACCGAAAAACCAAAGAAAGGAACTCCTTAAGAAGTTTCACGACTACCCAGTCGCAGGTCACTATGGAGTCAAAAGAACCCTACGGAAGATACTGAGGAACAACTACTGGTCTGGAATCCGGTACGACGTCGTGGAATACGTCAAGCAATGTCAGGAGTGCCAGAAGTACAAAGCATCAAACTAAAATCCGCAAGGCCTTCTCCAAACACAGAAGATTCGAAGTACTCATCATACCGAAAAACCAAAGAACGGAACTCCTTAAGAAGTTTCACGACGACCCAGTCGCAGGTCACTATGGAGTCGAAAGAACCCTGCGGAAGATACTGAGGAACAACTACTGGCCTGGAATCCGGTACAACGTCGCGGCATACGTCAAGCAATGCCAGGAGTGCCAGAAGTACAAAGCATCAAACCAAAAGCCGCAAGGCCTTCTCCAAACACCAACAATGAACAGAAGATTCGAAGTACAACAATCAGTACAGCAATCAGTACAGCAATCGACCTGTTCGGACCACTTCCAGAGGGCCCCAAGAAGGAGAAATGGATCTTCATCATAGAAGACACCGCCTCGAGATGGGTAGAACTGCTCCCCTTAGAAGCCGCAACAGCCATCGCCTGTGGAACCACCCTCGTGGAAGAAGTATTCATGCGATATGGAATTCCGAGAAGAATTATCAGCGACAATGGAACCCAGTTCGTCAGTTCGATAATGCAACAGATAACACATTGGCTGGAAATTGACCACAGCTTCACCCCGGTGTACCACCCGTAAACCGTAGTTCCGTAGTTCTCTTTCGAAGGTGAGGTAGGCTGGAGACATTCCTATTGAGGCACAGTAGGCTGTATTCATCACGAACCGGATTGCTGGGAGTTTGTTTGCCCAATCTATGTGTTTGGTTCCGACCTAGGTAGCGAGTTGTGTCTTCAGGTCTCTGTTTCTTCTCTCTACTGGATTGGCGGTTATCCAGTAGAGAGAAGAAACAGAGACCTGAAGGCACAACTCGCTATCCAGGTCGGAACTAAACACATAGATTGGGCAAACCAACTCCCAGCAATCCGGTTCGCGATGAATACAGCCTACTGTGCCTCAATAGGAATGTCTCCAGCCTACCTCACCTTCGGAAGAGAACCCGACCGACGTCCAGCATGATCTGAGGGAGATAATAAAGACGGACATCTACCTGCCAGATATCACATCCAGGCTAAGGGATCTAGTCACAACATTCGAAGCAGCGAAAGAAAAACACGAAAAAACCCAAGAACAAAGTAAAACACAGGCCGACAAGAAACGATCAGAAGCAGAAATCTACACACCAGGAGACCTAGTTTTGGTAACATCACATACCCTTAGCAAAGCCACAAAGAAAACCACAGCGAAATTCGCACCAAAAAGAGATGGACCATACCTGATATTGGCTGCAAAAGGACCCTGCTCATACGAGATAGCTTCAAGAGAAAATCCTGCAGTCCCACTGGCCACCTACCACGTTTCAGCATTAAAGAAATGTGTAGAAGAAGAAGGAGGACTACCCACATATCGAATCAGAAAGAGAGGAAAACCAAGGAAGAATCCAGGACCCTTGGCCGGGACGTCATAAGGGTAATGAGGGGGAGATTGTAACGGGTACGCTCCGTACTACCCTCTCCGCTTGCGCCACCGTCGCTCGCACCCCTACGCTGGTATAACCACCAAAGAAGGGAGGACCTCCCGCTGTGCCGCCTATATAAACAGCTGCACCCCGGCATACCAGCAGAGTTCCACAAGCTCTTAAGCTCAAACAGGCGTTCCGAACCCTTGTGTGGTCAGAAGCTGTTTTAGAAAACCTCATTGTGAAAGTGTTTCTGAGAAGGCTGATCCCTTGTGCGGACAGTTTCTCACGAAAACGCGAACTACGAAGAATACGATAATCCAAAATCCGATCCCTTGGGTGGACGTTTTCTCACTACACATCGTTAAGACGATCAGCCGAGTTCGAGGAAGCCGCTCCCCGCTGTGGACCCTTCTCGCTACACCTCATTACGAAAATCAGCCGAGTTCACGGAAGCCGCTCCCCGCTGAGGACAGCCAGCCGTCGATCAAATTCAAGGAAGCCGGTCCCCGTCGTGGACAGCCCCTGTCGAAGCTTTAACTTCGTTATTGACCCTACGCCCCTGACATCTATTATTGTTATATACAGAGAGTTTTATGTAACACCTAACATTTTCATAACGAGAATTTTTCTTTGAAGTATCCATATCCATACGTTGCACATGTTTCGATGCTCGGTTTATTAAAAGAATCTAATTTGAAGCTTTTAACGCGTGTTTTTCAATCCCAGGCTAAGCATGAAGTAAAATTTCGAGTTTAGAAAAGCCTGAAATATTGGTTTGGTCGTTCATAACGAGAATTTTTCTTTGAAATATCCATATGCATACGTTGCACATTTTTCGATGCTTGGGTTATTAAAATAATTCAATTTGAAGCTTTAAGCGAGTGTTTTCCACTCCCAGACTAAGCATGAAGTAAAATTTCGAGTTTAGAAAAGCCTGAAAATTTGGTTTGGCCGCGTAGCGCGAAGCGCGGAGCGGCAAAACCAAATTTTCAGGCTTTTCTAAACTCGAAATTTTACTTCATGCGCCACCGGTACAAAACACTGATTCAATATAAAGTTTAGCGGTGTGTTTTAAACTTCGTAATATGTCAGTGTTTTGTACCGGTGGCGCATGAAGTAAAATTTCGAGTTTAGAAAAGCCTGAAAATTTGGTTTGGCCGCTCCGCGCTTCGCGCTACGCGACCAAACCAAATTTTCAGGCTTTTCTAAACTCGAAATTTTACTTCATGCTTAGCCTGGGAGTGGAAAACACTCGCTTAAAGCTTCAAATTATTTTTTTTTTAATGAACCAAGCATCGAAAAATGTGCAACGTATGCATATGGATACTTCAAAGAAAAATTCTCGTTGTGAAAATGTTCGGTGTTACATAAAACTCTCTGTATATTTGTTACTAGATAAATAAATCTTTACAAAGCACCGCTACAACAATAAAAAAAAGAATAGTGTAAATTTATTCGCAAAGCTTTAATGAGTAATATGTTTCAGTTTCAAAGATCTATTTTTATTATTGTGGAAGATTAATCGTTCCGACCTGAAGCAACGCTTAAATAAGCTTGGCTTAACATGTGATTCAGAAACACATTACAGACTAAAGCGCAGCTTATCTAAAACTACAGTTTATGAAAACTGTAGCTTAAGCCACGATTTAACGACTGGCCTTAAGTAATTATGGAGAAACGTTATAGCTAACTTTACTAACTTTGCAGGAGTTAAGATTTTGATCTATTTACCCACATATCTACAGGATGGGCCATCTAGTGGTTTCTTTTTAAATCATAGGTTATTTTGACACTGACAATTTTTTCCCGCTTGAAATCTTGACAGAAAGTCGGTATCATTCCTCCGTGGTACGAAATGAGTCGCATTACGCTTGAACAACGTTGGGAAATATTGCAAACTTATTTCCAAAGCTAGTGCTGTGTAGCCCAAATAGTGTTTGTTGAAAAGAAGTTTTGGCCGAAATGAATCACCCACCGCGCCTGCTGTACGCAAGTTTGTGCAAAAAGTTCGTGAGACTGGCATGCTAGTGGACAACACTCATGGACCTCGTTCTCGTACGGTGCGCACAGACGAGAATGTGGCTGCTGTAACCGAGAGTGTGAGACTCGATCCACGAACATCAACTCGCCGTCGATCTCAACAGCTCAACATTGCACGCAGTAGCCTGAGTAGAATTTTGCACAAAGATCTCGGATTATTCGCTTACAAGGTCCAATTGACTCAGCAATTGAAGGCGCATGATCATCCGCTTCGTTATCGCTTCGCAGTTTGGGCCTTAGAGCAGCTTGTTTTATTTGTTATGGGGGGTCGGTGGGTCGTATGGCCTCTGGGCCTTTCGAAGTTACCTCGACCTAAAAGATCTTTTGTAACTACCCTGACCTACTTGAGTCCCTCAATGTCTAGACTTCTTATGAAGTCTACTATAACTTGAGGGTTAAGGGGGTATTACCAATCTTTTTTTTTCAAAAAATCGATTTTTTTTCCATTTTTTCGGTACTTTGGAATGTCTACTTTCATCCCTCCAAGCCGTTTTCCGATCCGCGAATGCGTTCTCCAGTTTTTCGCGCATTGAATGAAGAAGTGCAGAGGCTCGAAAACGACTCACCGCGCGCAGCTGTGCGGTCGGGACTGATAATGCTCTGCTATGATGTTGTCGATCTCAGATGTTTATTATTTCGGTTGGAATCAGTGTACATGTGACTTGCGTCTCGCGTGCTTAACCTCAGTTGTAAACATGCCGAATTTAAAGCGCAAGGGCAAAAAAGGTGGTGCTGGTTTTGTCACCAGGAAGAAAACGAAGCATTTTGCGGAAAACCAACACACCATGAAAAATTATACTTCGCGAGTGAGCACGTCGGCCGAAAAGCTGCGCAGTGGGTTCGAAGATATTTCGGACGACCCCAACAGCTGCTACGTGTTGCTGAACTTCCTGACGGTGTTCAACTTCCTGTCAACAACTCTGAAGTGCAAAACTTGTGATAGGGACGTCACTTTCTCGCGGTCTGCAATTCGAGGCCTTGGATTTAAACTACTGATCGAATGTGAGTGCGATCCGCGTTCAGTGTCGTCTTGTGCTCGAATTGGACAATCATACGAAGTCAATCGTCGTCTGATGTTCGTAATGCGTCTTTTCGGAGTCGGACAGCGGGGCGTAAGCTTGTTCTGCGGGCTGATGGACCTGTCAGATGGATTCGGAAATTCAGCGTACGTCGCCTTCCTGGAGAATCTGTACGTTGCGGCGAAAGCTGTTTTCCAGTGTGTTTGCAGCAAAGCAGTTCAAGAAGAAATCACAAAAAATGAACAACATGGAAACACACCAACCCAACTGTCAGTGTCGGGTGACGGCTCCTGGAAACGGCGCGGTTTTTCATCTCTCTACGGTATAACTTCGCTGATTGGGACTTATTCGAAAAAAGTCCTTGATTGCGTCATAAAATCATCGTATTGTCACGGGTGCAGTTTGAAGAAAGGTTGTACGGGCACTCCTGAGTACGAAGAATGGCTGGCTCAACATGCAGAGGAATGTCTTGTCAATCATGACGGAAGTTCGGGGAAGATGGAAGTCGACGCGGTTCAAGAGATGTTCGCCAGGTCAGAAGAGCTGCATGGAGTTCAGTACAAATACTACATCGGGGACGGCGACACGAAAACCTTCAAGGCTCTTCTCTCCATGGATCCCTATTCCGATTTGACCATGCAGAAGAAAGAATGTGTCGGGCGCGTTCAAAAGCGGATGGGTAGCAGACTTCGTGCAGCGAAGAAGCAAAACAAAGGCATTAGCGGTAAAGGATCAGGCAAGTTGACAGACAATTTGATAAAGCAGTTGACGATATACTACGGTTTGGCGATCCGACGACATGCTAATTCGGTTGAGGACATGAAGAAAGAAGTGTGGGCTACGTTTTTACATAAATGTTCAACCGACAAGGACCCGAAACACGACAATTGCCCGGAAGGAAGCGACAGTTGGTGCAAGTGGCAGGCGGCGAAGGCTACAGGTACCCTGGACCAGTTTCACCACGATGCGCCGCTAACAGCCAAAGTTCAGAACGTCATTCGGCCCATCTACGAGGCTCTTTCTGAGGACGATCTGCTCAGGAGGTGCCTCGGTGGGCACACGCAGAATTCTAATGAAAGCTTAAACGCCTGCGTGTGGAAACTGACGCCAACGCATTTAAACTGTGGGGCGAAAACAGTTGCAATTGCAACTTATTTGGCAACCGGAATATTCAATGATGGGTTTTCGTCGGTGTTAAAAGTAATGAGCACCCTGGAAGTCCGCATCGGCCTGCAAGCCAAGGATTTTCAGGCGAAGATAGATGAGGAACGCAAGCAGCGAGCGGAGCAGCGGCTGACTCCAGCGGCTCGGGAGGCCCTCAACCGCTGCCGACAGGAGCAAGCATCCCGAAACCAGTTTTACGAGAAAGAGGAGGAAATCTGGTATGGTGCTGGGATAGCTGACTAGTGGTAAGAACCCCCAAAATGGTTTTAAATTATGCCAAATCTTTAAACGCGTTTTTCTCGAAACGAAATTTTTGTTGACGGGCGAAGACTTTTCTCAAAAACTATAACTCATATTAACTTGAGCTTTTGCGATTTCTGTTCCTTATTAAATTCTCTGGAGCTTCTCCCACGGCCAATTGAAAATATTAACATTTAATATTTTTTAAGCGCGTTGAAACAGGAAAAAATGGGGTCAAAATCGACTGTTTTTCTTCACATGGCCGCCATTTTGTTAATTTTTGAGATTTTTGCATGACAGAGGGAGAAGCTCCAGAGAATCTTGTACAGATTATTAATTGCATACCAATTTCTGTTTCAGATGAGTCATCTCCGAAAAAAGTCTTCGCCCGTCCAGGAAAACACGGCGAACATGCACCCATTGGCCGCCATTTTTATAAAAAAACCACGGGTCAAAAACAAAAAAAAAACTTCTGGATACTCTTTTTCGTTCAATAAACAATAATCAAAAGTCAAAAGGGCGAATAGTATTCATTTTACTTCGAAAAAAAAATTGTTGAAAAACGGTCTGAAAAAGGCCGAAAGATTGGTAATACCCTCTTTGAAGGGACAAGGCAGGGCATTCACAAAGTAGGTGCTCTGCTGTTTCTTGTGCCTCGTTGCAGAACCTGCAGTTGGCATCAGTTGTCTGACCTATCTTGGTGAGGTGGTACTTCAGAGGACAGTGTCCAGTTAGAAGGCCGGTTATGAGCCTTAGGTTGCCCTTGCTTAACCTGAGAAACTGTCCGGCTCTTACGGCAGAGGAGGCGATGAACCTTTTCGCCTGCCGCAGACCAGGTGTGTTTCTCAGGTGAGCACTTTTAGCAGCATCTTCCCATTCCCGGATCATCCCCTTGATGCGGACTTTAGTTATTCCACTGTAAGGTTCTGGTCCGACAAATGGAGTTTAGAGCAGCTTGAATTGGACAACAATTTTGGGCGAAAACTCATCTTTTCTGACGAGGCTCATTTTCATCTTGGCGGCTACGTTAACAAACAAAATTGCCGCATCTGGGGCTCGGAAAGCCCGCTCGTTATCGTCGAGAAGCCAATGTTTCCCCGGAGAGTGACAGTTTGGTGCGGATTGTGGAGTGGTGGCACCATTGGACCATTTTTCTTCGAAAATGTGGCTGGAAACAACGTTTCGGTCAACGGTAAGCGTTACAGAGCCATGTTATCCGACTTTTTTTTAAATTAAATTGAAGACATGGATTTAGACGACCTCTGAGTGGCGCGGCATGCCACACAGCCCATGCTACAATCGATCTTTTGTGCACCAAATTCCCAAATCGTGTTATCAGCCGTCTTGGCGATTTCAATTGGCCGCCTCGGAGCTGCGATTTAACCCCTTTGGATTTTTTTTTGTGGGGAACCGTGAAGGACCGATGTTATGCCTGTTACCGGCACTTTTTAACAAGTTCCGTCAACTGCTATTTTGTATATGTATTCATTATTTTCCAAATGGGTAAAGTTTGCGCCATACATTGATATTATTTAAGTTAGATAGGTTGCCTATCTAGGTGGAATCTCGTCAAATAGCGCCCTCGAACATCAGACAGCTCAACTCAGCTCAAAACTCCTCTCGGCCATCCATGGTAGAACTCTACGGCATCCGCTATTTCCAGTTTCAGGGTTGTCCAAAATATATACGGATTTCCCGGTTATCCCCGAGTTCGCCACATCTGCGAAGGGTCGCAGCTACCTGGAGCCGAGCCGACCGTGCCAGCGAAATGTACGTGAGAATCAGGCATGACCTCAGAACGTAATAAAAGCGGCAAACACAAAGCTCCCTACGATGTTCGCGAATCGTCGCGAAAGGGGCACACGTACGCGAACACCACATACGTCATCGGATAGTTGAAAGGAAGACCATTTCAATGACACTAAACACGAGGGGGTTATTTCAATTTTGTACGCTATAGAAGACGAGCTGTCAGGAGGATTAATTGTTATTAATTAAGATTCAGGCAAGGTTTAGTGTATCCCATATGTATAGGAACTAGAGCAAAAGTTGCGCATTGCAAGTTACTATTTTTTTTGACCTAAGTCACATTCTCGTTCGACTTATGCTTTCGGAGTTATTAAATTAAAACTCATGAAACCACCATTTTAGCCTCCGATCAACATGTGTGACATATGTACGGATGCATAATTTCATCTCACACATGTTGATCTACTTTATATTTCAATATTTTTATATTAAATATTTATTCTCATTATTTTTCTGTGGCGAGAAATGGTGGGTACCTGAGAGGGTTTGTTCTTTTCGATATAAAAGAGCTACCACTGGACCACAGAACTCACTCTGTATCCAGCATCCAAAAGTGTAAGTCGTCTGTAATTCTGTGTAAGTTGTTATTTTTTATTCTTGTCTTGTTATTTGTTTGTTAATTTATTATTCGTGTTTTTAATATATTTGTTAAAGTTGAGAGCCATTTTTATTTAAAATCGTATTTTTTTCTTTTTATAAAATAGAATCAGTGCTTCAGTCGAATTTTCTTAATTAAGAATTGAGCTTGCTAGTCGGTAGTTACTTGGTGGTGAAATAGTTGCTATTTTTAATAACTATTTTAAAGCCGAAGTACCCACCCCGTAACATGCCAAGAATCCAGAAACGATTCAAGCACTTCAGGCCAGTCATCCAAGCAATCCGTGAGCTACAGCTCGAAACCATCAACAAGGTCTTGGAAAATTGGAGTGACAGAATACTGCGAAGCCAGCCGAGGCAGCCACTTGAACGAAGTTGTTTTCCATAATTAATGGGAATGTTTGCTCTTACTAATAAAGCCATAATACATGGAAAAAAAAATAATTTTGTTCATTTTATTGCATTTTTAAAAAGAAACCACTAGATGGCCCACCCTTTATTCCTTTTAAATAGAAAATTCGCTAAAGTTTATTTTATTAAAAAAAAACAATAAACTAAATAAAACCTTACCCATTAATAAATGCGTTAGTAAAAATCCAGAGAAGTGATTGACTTGCCAAAGGATTTGCAAACCGTCTTCTGTGAACTTATCTCCCAAATTCGTAGCCCCAGCATTGTTGACCAGGATATCCAATCGTTCCTCAGATTCAATTATTTTCTTAGAAAATTCTCGAACAGATTTTAAGGATGTAAGATCTATTAAAGCATAATCAACATTTGCGTTTCCAGTAGCGGCAATGATTTCTTTCTTCACTCGAATCGCCTTTTCCTCATTTCTACAAGCCAAAATTACTCTGGCTCCGCGTTTCGCGAAATCCAAAGCTGTCCAATAACCGATTCCTAAAAATTAAATAAAAGTAATATATTAGAAAAAGCGATTATTAGCAATAATTAATTTGTTATTATACAGGATAGGTTAGAAAAAGCGATTATTAGTAATCATTAATTTGTTATTATACAGGATAGAGAATAATCCATGAAACTTAAGCGGCCTAAGTTTTATGGATCATTCCCTATCCTGTATAATAATAAGTTAATGATCGCTAATAATCGCTTTTTCGATATACAGAGAGTTTTATGTAACACCGAACATTTTCGTAAAGAAAATTTTTCTACATACAGGGTGTCCCATTTTAATCCGCCAGTAGCGATAATTCTGAAACATTGCATTGAATCAAAAAGTGTTCCAAATGAAAAGTTAATGGTTCTGAGGGGGACATCTGATGCCGTAGACTTTGCCCCCCCAGCCCCCCAAGGGGGGCGGGAACAGGGGGAAACTTTAAAATCTTAAATGGAAACCCCTATTTTTATTGCAGAGTCTGATATAGGGTTAAAAAGTATGTAAGTTTCATCCGAAACATTTTTTTTATTGGTCGAGAGATGGCGCTGCAAATGTAAAAGTTAGGTTTTTTGTCAATTAAATTGCGAAAATCGTCACGTAATTAACTGTTATTATTACTTAAGACTTACTCACAACCTTACAAGGTTGTTTTTTTTCAGATTGTTTTGTTTACATTCAAAAAAGATTTCTTGGATTTTTTTTATTTTCGTTTTTAAATTTAGTTTTTAAAAATGAGTTCAGTACGCAAAGCCAAGTCGTTGAGTAATCATGGACTACTCACCGACCGAAATTGTGGACATCCTAAAAGTCATTGGAGAGTCGCTGACCAATTACACCAATGCAGTAGAACTGTATCGCCAAAGATTCCCGGATCGTCGGTGTCCGTCTCGCAGTACAATGCGAGGGCTGGAAGAACGTTTGCGCCAAGGTCACCTACAACGACACCGACCTCGAGCGAATCTTGTGGATGACGACTCCCGCACCATCGCCATACTTGGAGCTGTACACCTCAATCCGCATATCAGTCTCCGAGAAATCCAGGCAGAAATCGGCATACCGAAATCGACGGCTCAACGGTTACTCCGCGCGGCAAAGTTCCATCCGTATCACATCATGCGCGTTCAAGAACTTCATGGAAATGATTTCGCCAATCGTGTGGGTTTCTGCAACTGGGCTTTGCAGCAGATCGCGACCGCGACCGTTTATTCTTCCACCGAGTCCTGTTCTCCGACGGGTGCACTTTCCAGAATACCGGATTCGTCAACATCCACAATGCCCATTATTGGAGGGCTGAAAACCCCCACTGGGTTCGACAAGTGAACGCACAGCAGCGATGGAGTGTCAACGTGTGGTGTGGACTTCTCGGCTCGCAGATAATCGGACCATTCTTCTTCGACAGGACGTTAAATGGCGCTAGGTACCTGGAATTTCTCCAGAACGATCTTCCTGTGCTGCTAGAAGAAGTCGATTTGCGTACCCGGAGGACGATGTTGTTCCAGCAGGACGGTGCCCCACCACACTACGCTCGTGCGGTTCGACAACATTTGGATGAGCTGTTTCCAGCGCAATGGATTGGTCGCGGAGGACCTATTGTTTGGCCACCCCGATCTCCGGACTTGACATCGCCTGATTTCTTCCTTTGGGGTTACCTGAAAGATGTCGTCTTCCGCGATCCTCCAACCACGCGCGAGAACATGATGGTGCGGATAACTAATGCCTGTCATGAAATATCTCCAAATACGTTGCGGGCGTGCGTGGAGAATTTCGCCAAACGAATACGATTGTGTCGAGACCATCAGGGACACAATTTCGAGCAGTTCTTGTGAATTGCAACGGCGACGAACTCACACACACGCACACGCATGAATACGCACACACAAATGCCCATGTAACATACGACAACCAAACAGACAAACACACAGACAAACACACAAACAAACACACAGCCAAACACACAGCCAAACACACAGTCAAACACACAGCCACACACAGAATCACACACACAAACAAACACGGACAGGAACACTGACGCACACACACACGAGACGTGTGGGGCTATGTGGGGGGCCCGGTCAAACACTGTTTGAAAAAAATGACATTCTTTTCTGAATTATTTTACCATTATTTAATTTGAAAAAGAAGTACTCAATCGCTATTTTTGAGTACTTTACGTCTTTGTAGGGGTGGGGTGGGGGGGCGGGGGTAGTATTTGGGCAGGCTGAGAAAAAAACAACCTTGTAAGGTTGTGAGTAAGTCTTAAGTAATAATAACAGTTAATTACGTGACGATTTTCGCAATTTAATTGACAATAAACCTAACTTTTACATTTGCAGCGCCATCTCTCGACCAATAAAAAAAATGTTTCGGATAAAACTTACATACTTTTTAACCCTCTATCAGAATCTGCAATAAAAATAGGGGTTTCCATTTAAGATTTTAAAGTTGCCCCCTGTTCCCGCCCCCCTTGGGGGGCTGGGGGGGCAACGTCTACGGCATCAGATGTCCCCCTCAGAACCATTAACTTTTCATTTGGAACACTTTTTGATTCAATGCAATGTTTCAGAATTATCGCTACTGGCGGATTAAAATGGGACACCCTGTATGCATACGTCGTACATTTTCCGACGCTCGGTTTTCAAAAGAAATTAGTTTGAAGCTTTAAACGAGTGTTTTCTACTCCCAGGCTAAGCATGAAGTAAAATTTCGAGTTTAGAAAAGCCTGAAAATTTGGTTTGGTCGCGTAGCGCGAAGCGCGGAGCGGCCAAACCAAATTTTCAGGCTTTTCTAAACTCGAAATTTTACTTCATGCGCCACCGGTACAAAACACTGACATATTACGAAGATTAAAACCCACCGCTAATCTTTACATTGGATCAGTGTTGTGTACCGGTGGCGCATGAAGTAAAATTTCGAGTTTAGAAAAGCCTGAAAATTTGGTTTGGTCGCTCCGCGCTTCGCGCTACGCGACCAAACCAAATTTTCAGGCTTTTCTAAACTCGAAATTTTACTTCATGCTTAGCCTGGGAGTGGAAAGCAAGCGTTTCACTGAAATCACACACCCAGAATAGAACTTAAAACAAATAAAGAGTACAACAAAAATATTCTTTACAAACCCAGTACAATTTTTTTAGCACACTTATAAAGATTGTAATAAATAATGGCTTAAAATTACAAGGTTCTATGTTGCAATGCAACCTAATAAATCATAGAAGCTTATAAGTTTAGGTCAGCGATATATTATAAATTTAAGCATTTAATTATTTTTTAAATTTGACGCTAATTATAAGTCATCAGATAATTTTATTTACCAGAATTAGCTCCGGTCACAATTGCAGTTTTCCCAATTAAACACGTGTACGATTTATTAAAATTTATTGTCAATTTAAAATACAATCGAATTGCTAACCACACCACTAAAAATGTAAATAAAATATAAGTGAACATTTCGTGAGCAAATAAATTTCGAAACGCAACTATTGCTATTGTTAGTTTTTACGCTTATGCTTAATTAGTAATTGCGCAATTACATTAAACTGTAACGAATGATTATTTGTAACTTCAAGGTTTTTTTAATGTACAACAGCATGTGCCACGCTTCACACGGGAATATACACGCGCGCACGTAAAAATCCTTTTTTCTGGACTCCTAATGAAATACAGGGTGGACCAAAAGTTCGTTTACATTTATAATGATGATTTAAAAGAAACTAGTTATGCGAGATAAAAACTTTCTAATATTTAACTGTCTCTCGCTGGGCACTGGGTTGCTGTTTAAAACTGTACTATTAAGTACACAAATAGGGATTTTTTTTTTTTTTAAATACATCATTCATATGTGATCCTTGACTATTTTGACACTGCTGCAACCTAGAGCGGAAATTTTCAATGACTTCCTCACAAGTATTTCGTGAAATGTTTTGCATTTCCTCTCGAATATTTACCTTTAATTCCTCTAGGGACACTGGGTTGCTGTTGAGAACTTTACTTTTAAGGTATCCCCAAAGAAAGAAGTCCAGTGGGGATAAGTCCGGGTTACGAGGTGGCCAGTTAATGGCACCTCTTTTAGATAGAATAGAATAGAATAGAATAGAATAGAATAGAATTTATTCATGCAATTACGGTTCGTTTACATAAGTCAAAAATAAATACAAAAATAAATACAATGATGTAATACAAGTTTGTAAAAGTGTGCTAAATTTTATAATACCGTTGAAGCTATAGATTGGGTCCACTTGTACACTGAAGTAAATAGTATGATGATAATTTCCATACATAGAACAAAAAATTACAAATATATGTTTAAATAATGATTATATAATTATAGCAGTATACTAAAGTATATAACACAAGGTGAAAAATGACTAGGCCATTAGATATCACAGGCAAGCTTACTATATAGTTGAAAAAATAACTTTTAAAAGACGTTACAGGTTACAGTTAAAATATATGTAATAAGTAAAAACACATTAATATAGGCAAGTCTAAAGATAAAAGCAATTAGATTAAATATAAACGTAAAAAATAAGGTGAACAAAAAATAAAATGACTAAGTTATTTGATATCATAGGTAAGCTTACTGTATCGTTGGAAAATCATTTTTAAAAGAAGTTACAGTTTACAGTTAAAATATTAGTATAAATAAAACTAACACATTAAAATAGATAAAGTCTGAGGATAAAAGCATTAAAATTAAATATAATTTAGTAATGAAAAGTAAATTAATTTTGTGGTATAAGGCGTAGTCCAGCAAAACCATCAGTAAGGCAATCATTGATGCTGTAATGAGCTTTCTTAGCAAAGTATGTTTTCAAAGAGTGCATAAACATTGAAAGTGGTAAACATTTAATATTATCTGGTAAGCTATTGTAGAGCTTGGGACCTATGAAGTTAATACCATTTTGTGTCTTAGCAAGTCTCTGACGGTCCAGCTTAATTAGCCTATTAGTTCTTGTGTTATGGTGATGACCCTCACAATGTTTATTGTATGAATTCAGATTCTTATGTACATGCGTAAGACATTTCAATGCAAAAAGACAAGGAAGAGTTATTATACCTAGATGAATGAACGCAGGCCGACAATCGGCTCTATAATCAAGGGACGCTAGTATACGAATTGCCCTACGTTGCAAAGCAAACAGTCTTTTAAGGCAGCTTGAATGACCCCAAGAGAGAATGCCATAGGTTAAGTGTGATTCACAATACGAGTAGTAGGCCGCCAAAAGAGCTGTTAGTGGCAGCGAGTTTTTGAGCATCCTGAGGAGGTAAATGGACCTGCAGATTTTTTTCGAAGTTTCGCATTCATGTTTATGCCATGTCAATCTCGAGTCAAGGTGAATGCCCAGAAATTTAGCGTCGCTGGGAACAATATCTGTTTTTAGAGAAAATGTGACATTGCTCGACTTATTGGGATTGACAGTTAGTTTGTTTGCTGCAAACCAATCCACAGCATCCTCATTAATTCCATTGGCATCATTAAGCTGGGTAGCAGTGCTGAAGATAGTCGTATCATCTGCAAATAGAACGGTTAAACTGTCAGTACTTTGTGGCGGTAGGTCATTTATATAAAGTATAAAAAGCAAAGGCCCTAATATGGAGCCCTGCGGCACAACACAGTCTAACCATACTGCTTCAGATAGCTCGCCATTATGAAATACTCGTTGAGACCTTCTAGCCAAATAAGAACTAATGAGGCGACAGCTGTTTGGGTGCAGATTATAGCAGTACAGTTTTCGCAGAAGAAGCTCATGAGAGACGCAGTCAAATGCCTTAGAAAGGTCTAAGAACGTCGCAGATGTATAGTTACCGGATTCGAATCCGTCATTGATAGCTTGAGTAAAAGCACTAACTGCGTCGCCCGTAGATCTTCCCCGGCGAAAACCAAACTGCTCCACTGCCAGTAGCTTTTGAGTCTCCAGAAAGTCAACCACTTGGTCAAACATAACTCGTTCTATGACTTTAGATATGGTGGGTAGGAGTGACATTGGACGATAGTTGTTGCTACTATTAATATCACCAGACTTAAAAATCGGTATTACACGTGCACGCTGCAGGCAAGTAGGAAATGTTCCTGAGGAAAGACAACAGTTTATTAATTTAATTAGAGGTTGTATTATCAAGTTAATTATTTGTTTAAGTAAGCGTGTACTCAGGCCGTATATATCTTGACTACTTGATAATTTCAGTTTATTTATGACATCTCTGACTACAATAGAACTAATTTCTTTGAAACTGAAATAAGAATTTATTGGCTTGGTATTCACCTTAACTAAAAACTGAATTGGATCAACGGATTGATTTGGTAATTCAGTGAGTAACTTTAATGGTACCGTGCTAAAAAAATGATTGAATTCATTAGCACTAATTTCACATACGTTATTGTTGTTACTCTTAGGCTTAATCAGTGACCACATGGCCTTCATCTTATTTCCAGATCCATTAATATACAATTCATTAGATTTAATTCTCGCGTGCTTTATGGCTGTATTGTACTCACATCTGTAATTCTGATAGTTTGGTTTTAGATGGGGAATCCTTCTACTAGCGTCTCTTAACAGGTGAAGTGTGTTACGCATTTCTCTGAGATGATTATTAAACCAGAAATGATCAGATTTTTTGTTTGATTGACTGACGTATTTCTCGGGAAAAGCATTATGAATGTTCATCTCGATGTTATTGAGGAAGTGTTCAAATCTATGTTCCAGACTGATACTATTATTATGTACAAAATTCCAATCTATGTTTTCAACACGAGTGTAGAACAATAGTCGGCCATGTTCAATAATAGGCCTAACCCTGACTTTTTGTTTATTAAGAGATCCTGCCAATAACTCAATTTCAGTTATTATACCCTTATGGTCAGAGAATCCGGGATGTGCGGATGAAACCGAGATATTAGAAGGCTCAATATTTGTAAAAACATTGTCAATACAATTGTTAAGCCTAGTACTGAACGTAACCGTGCTCCTTAGCCCAAATGTAGCCATTACGTCACAGAAAAGCTTTGATTTTTGGTTGCCTAAGTTAAAATTTATGTTGAAGTCACCACCTATAACAATGAAATTATCTTTGTTAATACTGCTTAATAATTTATCAATTATATTTAAAAATTCATCAAAATCCCCTGATGGAGAGCGGTAAATATTTACAATTGTAAGAGACAATATTGAAATATGCGTTGCTGCAATTTCACAAACTTTTTCCTTTGAGAGGTTTGTAAGGTGGAGTGTAATGTACGTAAATTGTGTACAATTTAATTGTAAAACTCTCCCATGTATAAATATATTGCGTGCAAAGTGCGCTCCTAATTGATAGTTTCTTAATTTAAAAAAAGTTAACTCATCACTGCTTAATTATGCATAAGTGAGCACTGGCACTTATGCATAATAAATTAAATGTATTGTCAGTCAAAAAAGCCTCCAATTGATTAATTTTATTTCTAATACACTGAACATTAATAAACAAAATATTTAGACGTATTAAGTTACTTTTCATTACTTTTTTGTGTGTTTTATTATAATTAAGTGGTTGTTGTTTTGAGGCGTGATCTGCGAAAAAGAAAACGCTCAACAATTATGCCTTCGGGCCAATTCAAGGGATCAGTAAGTGTTTTATGGTGAATGAATATATCACTTTTTGTCCAAAAATTTCGCGAACAGCACTTAATGAGTCGTTGGAAGTGTGGCATGTTGCCCCATCTTGCCGAAACCACGATCATTGATTAAAACCATCGAAATCCTGTAGCGCTGGTGAAAAAAAGTTCTGTAGCATGGCAATGCACCGCTCTGTATTCACTGTAACAGCATTTCTTCGGCGATCTTCAAAAAAGTATGGACCAACAATGCCTCTTGCTGACAAAGCTGCCCATACAGTAACCTTGGGTGAATGCAGAGGTTTTTGATGCTTCAATTTAGGATTAGTGTCACTCCAATACCTGCAATTCTGCCTATTCACATGCCCATTTAGATGGAAGTATGCCTCGTCTGAGAAAAAAATGTTGGTAAAGCTGGTGAAGAATAGGAATCAAAGATGCTCTGGGCACACCTAAGGCGTGAGACCGCTTCTGAGTAGAGAGTCGATGATTTTCAAGAATAGACGCTCTTACACGCTCGACGTTTTCAAAAATTTTGCGCTCATTACAACATACGGCGTAACAATGAAGCTCCATCGATTCAATTGATTCGAAAATGGGTACAGAAGTTCGAGGAGACAGGTTTAACAATGAATCAACCACGATTCGGTCGACCTAGAACATCAAGAGATCCCTTGATGTTCTAGGTCAGCCAAATCGTGGTTGATTCATTGTTGAACCTGTTCAAACTTCTGTACCCATTTTGTAATAAGCGCAAAATTTTCGTTGCGCTAGAGTAAAAGAATCGTTGTTGTGTAACAGGCGGGCACTCACGCTAGACAAAAAATCAAGTTTGACAAAATAAGCGGTGGTGCTCACTGTTAACCTCCGGCTTGGCTCACTTGATCGGCAAGCTGAAAAAATTTCTGACCTTTGTTGCTCTAAAGTTAACGACTTAGAGTTGTAGTCTTCTTTCCTCTGGCTATTTCTTCGCTGGATTGGCACAAACACTTTCACTTTGTTTATTATCAGTTTTAGAGGTAACGGGGGTAAGCGAATGAGTTTAGATAAAATAAAGTAAACAAAAAAAAAATCAATTAGTTCATGAAAGAAACTGTGGTTTATTTACAAACCAAAAACAAATAGAGGAATTAATTAATATTTACAAAAAAAAAGAACGAAAGAAAAGACAAGAACTAATTAGAATAAGGGGGAAAAAATGTCGCACTCGCGTAAACTGGCCTCAATAATAGTTGAAGAAAAAAATTGAAATAAACAGACACGACTTAGAAGTGCTTCGTGAAATTAAAAGAAAAAAAAAAAACAACACTTGTAACTTTGAAAAAATAATTTGTAAACTCCACACGACCAACCCCAACTTCCAACTCCTAACTTCAGCTTCTAACTCACCACTTCTAACTAACTACCCCAACTTCCAACTACCAACTCCAACTTCCAACTTGTTGGGGGGAGAGGCTGGTAGGGCAAGCGCTTCTCCCATTGGCTGACCCGTGGGGTTGGGGGTAAACGCAGATAGCGCTTCGCTCAGCGCTAGGGCGCGCGCATGCGCTCTTTAAATTGCCTACCGCCGGGAACCAGTACGGATGTAACCACATAATTAAATTAAAATTATTGCAAAATAATTGTATTTACAACTTAAATATATTTGCATGTTCTGGTTGTAGCATCCGTACCAACGGTAGGACTTTTTACCATGTTTGGTAAACTAATCGCCGATGTTCCCTCTATGAGTGGTATACCAACTAGTATATGTGAGTCATTTATAATTAAATTAAATCACACATATTAAAAATAGAAATAATTCCGCAGCTGTACCCTCTCGCGTGTTTGCGCGTACTTTCCCTCTATTACCCTTAACAATAGCCCGGGTCTTTGGAATACCCGGGCGTCATAAACAGGGATTACAAAAATTCCCAGTCCGTAAAATGCGGGGCGTAACTGGTACCTGGGGTAATTCTAAAGAAAAATTTCGGGTACAGCGTTGTGGGCGAAACGTGCGGATTATTGAGCGTTTAACGCGAGTGCAATTTGTACATGGGGAAAAACCTACTAATCCTAAAAAAACCTATGTAAACTTAAAATTAAAATATACAAAATATACAAATTCAACTTTCAATGTATGTAATACGGACTTTACTCATTTTATAATTATTATGATTTATGAAGCTGATAAATAAAGGGAATTAAAAAAAACAAATGGGTGCCGCTGTAAAAAAAATGAATCAAAAATTATGTTGCCCGAAAAATTATTAAATTACGCTGATTAAATCAAAGTTCCGGCGTTTGCGGTAAAACGCCGGTAACAGTTGCGGTAGTACTCGCGTACACAGAACGCACGTTCTTTATCGCTGGACGACGCTATGGTACTGAATTCCCATTGGCCGCTCTTGCGCTTCGTAATCCCTCCGCCCCACCCCGCCGTCGCTGCTCGTCGCAGCTACCGATTCGAATTTAAACGGACTTTTGGTCCAGCCTGTATATGAAATATACTATTTCACTATTTTCAATTCCTACCTACCTGAATTGCTGAAATGTACTACTCAACATCATAGAGTCCGATTCGCGGAATGTCAAAACTATTTGACATCGGTCAGAATTTGCGTGATGAATCGTGCTTTACACAATTTATAAAAAACCCGATGGACGTTGACAACGAAGAAATTTACAAATGGATTGATGGCTACAATCTTTCACGCCAGAAAAAGAATATCAACAGAGATTTTTCTGATGCTGGTAATTTTTTATTTCATTTAACTTCTTCTTCGATGAACCATTGAACTTTTTCTTGAATAAATTTCTCATCTGGCACTTGGTGGTCACATTCCTTTGAAAATGGTCTAACAAACCGAAACTAGTCGGAATAAAGTTTTAATTTGTGAAAAATACCAAGTTTAATTTAAATAACTTTACATGAACCATTGAACATTCTTACCTGACACTTGGTTTGTTTCACTTATTTATATTTTCTCCGACTAGTTATATAAAAATAAATAAGTAAAACAAACCAAGTGTTTTAATTTAAATTTAATTTAAATCATCCAGTATTAGATTCTTACCTGACTTTATATCCAAACTGAAAACAAATTGACATTAGGATAATAAAACATATAATTTTAAACAACAGATTAACTTAGTTCAAAATGTTTTACTAAACTAGCCTAACATTTTATAAAGTATTTTTCTAATACACTTATTTATTTCTAATTTTGACTTGACTTTCACTCTACTTAACCTATTCTACATAATAAAAACAGAAAGTTCTATAATTTGAACTTGCGGATAACTTTAAGCGGAATAATTTTCTTTATTTCTTTTATTTATTAATTTTAACCTCTTCCTTCCTTACTGCTTAGAAGATAATATCACTGAGTACAAATTTATACAGAGCTGCAATCCCAGCTAATATAACAGAACATATAATTTTAAACAACAGATTAACTTAGTTCAAAATGTTTTACTAAACTAGCCCAACATTTCATAAAGTATTTTTCTAATACAGTTATTCATTTTTAATTTTGACTAGACTTTCATTCTACTTAACCTATTCTACATAATAAAAACAGGAAGTTCTATAATTTGAACTTGCGGAGAACTTTAAACGGAATGATTTTCTTTATTCCTTTTGTTTATTAATTTTAACCTCTTCATTACTTATTGCTTAGAAGATAATATCACAGAGTACAAATTTACACAGAGCTGCAACCCCAGCTAAGATAATAGAACATATAATTTTAAACAACAGATTAACTTAGTTCAAAATGTTTTACTAAACTAGCCCAACATTTTATAAAGTATTTTTCTAATACAGTTATTCATTTCTAATTTTGAATTGAATTGACCACCGATGTTTGGCATTATCCTCGCCAGCGCGTTGCATACTGCTCCAGCCTTTGAGCTTGCAGTTCTCAGGTGTTCATCGAAGCGCAGCCTCGCATCCACTTGGACCCCTAGGTAGCGCAGCGACGGCTGTGTGGGGATGTCGCAGTCTCCGACTCTTAGCGTGATCGTCTCCCTGGTTTTCCTGCTGGTGACAAGGACCGCCTCCGTCTTGTGGTCGGCCAGCTGCAGGCCGCTTTCCGCGAGCCATCGGCGGATACTGTCGACGGCCTCGTTTGCCATCTGCGTGACCTCCTCCAGGTGCTTGGCCACCACCACCACCGCAACGTCGTCTGCGAAGCCGACCGTCGTAGTTCCTGTGGGCAGCGGCAACTCCGTCGTACATTATGTTCCACAGCAACGGGCCGAGCACCGAACCTTGTGGAACGGCTCCTGTGATTTTGCAGGTCTTTGGCCCAACGTCAGTGTTGTACATCAGGCTTCGATCGCTAAAATAGCTAGCGATAATACGCCTGGTGTATTCGGGTACCTCCATCTCCCTCAGCGCACTTAGGATGCAGTCGCAGTTCGCCGAGTTAAACGCGTTCTTCACGTCCAGGGTGACGATCACGCAATACTGCTTTGCCCCTCGCTTCCACCGTTTACCCGTAATAGCCCGGCGCGCCGTGTCAACGACGACTTTGATGGCATCCACGGTAGACATCGCTTTCCGGAATCCGTACTGGCTAGATGATAAGCCCCGGGCTCCTTCAGTGGACTCCTCCAGCCGGTTGCAGATGATCCTCTCGAGCACCTTGCCCGCCGTATCCAGCAGGCAAATCGGACGGTACGATGATGGGTCGTCTAATGGCTTGTTTCCTTTCGGAAGGAGGACCAGTTTCTGTTTCTTCCACCGGCTGGGGAAGATACCTTCTGTAAGGCAGGTGTTGTACGCCTTTTTTTTTTTTGTTTATAGAGGGGATTGGAAATCTGCTAACAGACAGTGACCTTTGATCTGAACGGCCAATAGTGTCTGGTTCTGATACCGACTAAAACCCTTCCCCCTCTCTTCCCCGGTATCGCCATCGCGGCATTGCTTCAGGGGCATTCGTCTCACGCCATATCCAGCTCGTCAGCTAACTTCCGCCCCAATACGGTTTTTGCGAATATGTTTACCGCATCCCACCCCTCTTCGCTCGCCAACATCTTATCAATCATGTTGTTTTCTTCTACCTCTCCGATTTTACTCGCCAGTTCCTCTCTTTCTGCAGCCCAGCCCTCACATTCTACCAGGGTGTGGCGGGCCGTATCCTCCATAGCCTCGCAGTACCTGCAGTGCCCTGATGGCGCCTTCGTAATCCTGTGGAGGTACGATCCGAAACTCCCGTGTCCCGTCAGAAGCTGGGTTAGGTGGTAATTCAGCTGTCCATGCGCTCTTTCTATCCAGAGCGCATGGACAGCTGAATTACCACCTAACCCAGCTTCTGACGTTGTACGCCTGGAGGAAGACATCTGGTCTGCATCTGATGGCGGCTTTGAGGGCGACGTTAGGAACACCATCCGGACCTGGTGCTTTTGAGTCCCCGAACTTGCTGCAGGCATTCAGCAGCTCCCCCGCTGTGATAGTCGGTGCCTCATTGCGGTGGTTGGTCGGCACGTCACGGTGTAGGAGATTTCCGGCTGGTTTGGAAAGAGGGTGGTCACTATCTTTTCGAGCATGACTGGGCAGGATGTTGAGACCGTAGTGCAGCCTTTCAGCCGTGACATTACTGCCTTGTACGGTCTACCCCGTGGGTCACCGTCGACCATGTCGCACAACTCTCGCCAGCTGCGCCGCTTACTCTCCCTGATAGCTCTCTTCAGGGCTTCTCGCGCCTCGTGATATTGTAGCCGCAGGGCTTCGTGGTTCTCCCGTCCTTGGGCTCGCTGTGCGTGTCGTCGGGAACAGTGGCACCTGGCTCCGGAGCTCGGCAATCTCCTTGGTCCACCAATAGACCGGTGCATGGCAATTCCTCCCGGTGGAGGTCTTCCGCATGGCTGCATTACAGGCGTCAGTGACCAGTGCCATAAGTTGCGAGGACATGTGCTCTACGGGACCGACTAAATGCACGTCCTTATCCATCATGGTTTGGAAAAGTTCGCAGTCAAAAGACTACGTTCCACCTCGCAGGAGCTAGCAACTCCCTCGTCGTTCGTCTACCCTCTGCGGCAATGTCGATGATGATAGCCTGGTGATCACTGTGGGTGTAGTAGTCGCTCACTTGCCACGACGTGACCCGAGCAGAAAGGTTCTCGCTAGCATGTATGTATGTATGTACGTATGTATGTATATATATATATATATATATATATATATATATATATATATATATATATATGTATATATATATATATATATATGTATATATATATATATATATATATATATATATATATATATATATATATATATATATATATTAGCGGTTATTCTCAAATCAATTAGTTCTTAAGTAGGTATTAGTTTCCGACCATAATGTTATTTATAATACTATAAAAATTATGTATTATTATTTTCTTGTCCTGTAATGGGTGTTGGGCAACAAAGTTATTATTATTATTATTATTAATTACCTCCACTATCTCCCTCCAATTCCCGTTGCATCCTTTATTCTCCCCTTCACCACTCTTTTTTTCCCTTCCTGGCTCTCCTTCCTTCTCAAATGACGTGTCTGCCACCTTCCTCTTATCCAACCTCTCTTCCGACCCCCCCTGTCATTGTGGCGACCTCTGTAAGCCCGCTCCTCCACTAAACACGTCCTTTCTTCTAGCCCCCTCCTCCTGCTTTTCCCATTTCTCCACCTCCTTTCTTTCCTTCTGCTTTTTCGACTGAAGAAATTACATTTCATGGAGTATAGGCGTCTGGGTAATCCGAATAACGTCGAGGCATTCCTGTTAATCCAAGGAAATGTTGTGGAAAAAATGTTAGATTCTCGCCATGCTATATCGTTACAACCGTAACGATATCGATAAAACTATAGTTAATAATGGATGATTTAAATTAAATTCAAATTAAAACACTTGCTTTGTTTTACTTATACAATAGTTTTTAAGTCTTGTTTTTTCCGGCCCGTTTGTACGGGCTGTTTTCAGTATATTTTTTGTTTTTGTTATTTCCTGAAAGTAAATATTAGTTGAGGCACTTAATCAACTAATATTAACTTTCAGGAATTAATATATTTTAATTTTAGTTCCATTGGCAGAAATATTGAAACAGCACTTTCCGAAATTGGTCGAACTGCATAATTATTCCCCGAAAAACTCGTTCGCCCAAAAACTATCCAACTGGAACATCCTTCAATGGAAAGTCCTCTCCAAACTGAAAATTAATTTATCGAAAAGCACCCTCGAGGAATTGGCCCGCGCTGAAGTTGGTGCAATTGAAAGGCTTTTAGTTCAAGTTAAAAATACGATAGAAAAACAAAAAAATAAGGATAAGAACGATCAAGGTGATGTTTATTATATGGAAGGATTTGAAGGGAACGATACTTATGGTAAATATAATAACAGAATTAAATAAAATTATTACTATGTTTTTTTACCACTTTTATTAATTTGTATATGCCGGGTGTTGACTTGACTATGTTTTTTACCACTTTTATTAATTTGTATATACCGGGTGTTGACTTAACTATGTTTTTTACCACTTTTATTAATTTGTATATACAGGGTGTTGACTTGGCGGACGCGACATAGGAAATCGCATGTTAATTTTAAAGTGTTCAAATATTGGCTTCCCTATTTATTTTAGAGACAAAATGTATTTCACTTTTTTGTAGAGGGAAAAATTCTAAATTTATGAATGTTCACACATAACACTTTACGTTTTTCTAAGTTAAAATAATTAAGAAAAAGTAATGTGATTGTTTACGCGGTTTGCGCGATTTGATTACAAAATTACTTAAACACGATACTTAGGAACAAATTTCTTTATTCACATAAATATGTGCATCGTTAATAATAAAACAAATAGTAACAAATATTTACAAATAAAATTAGACAAATTGAACAAAATTCAGTAAAGAAACAAATTAAATTAGATAAGAAAATATGCACGAAAGATTAAAATGAAATGAAATACACAAGTAAAATTACACATGAAGTTAGAAAATGAATAAAGCAAAGTTTAAGTTGAAGGAACACAGACAAAAAATATAAGTACAAATATGACACAAAAATACAAGTTTCACGTAAAGAAGGAACAACTTACTCGAGTAGAAGATGGTGAGAGAATGCTTGAGTTCTTCTCATTGAGGGAAAAAGTTAACACGAAAAATAGAAAAGTAGGGATGAAGGTAGGGGTGAAAGTAGGGATGAAAAGTAACAAGGACAAGAAAAAACACGCCAAATGTAAGAAAGTGATAGAAGAAAAATAGATAGAATTCGAAGAACACAAATTTCGCTTTCCCCAGGGACGCACTTTACGACTCATACCCATAAACTCAAACTCTGGATTATCTCCTAGTGCCCGTCATCGGTCACGTACCCGCGGAACACCATTATCCGGCTAGAAATTTTGAAGAAAGAGTTTATGGTTTGTTTGCTCGGGATTCGGCACGTACTGGCAATAAAGTGCACACCCTGGGTGAAAGCAAGCAATAAAATACGGGCTAAAATATAATTTCTAATTCTAAAAGGTTATTATAAATTTTACCAAAAGGTTCGCTTTCCCGAAATTAATACAATTATTTATTCGCGCAATTGTTAGGCGCGAACAGTGATTTTATAAAATAATGACATATTATGGATTTGATACAACATTTGCGGATATTCACTGCTTTTTTTTTGTTTAAGTTTAATTGAAAGCTTTAAACAAGTGTTTTCCACTCCCAGACTAAGCATGAAGTAAAATTTCGAGTTTAGAAAAGCCCCGTGAAAATTTGTCTCGGGTCGCGCAGCGACCCGAGACAAATTTTCTGGGCTTTTCTAAACTCGAAATTTTACTTCATGCGCCACCCGTATAAAACATTGATTTCAAGTGATGTTCAAAATATTCTTAGAAGTATCTAACTTTCTTTTACCGCATTTATTTGAAGTGAATGAAACAAAGTTAAGTGTTTTATTATTATTTCATATAAAGATGTACCACAAAGTGCTAACCAAATCAAAGATTTCAAAATATTATTGTTTAGCAGTATATTTTAACTCCTGCTTTAGCAGTTTAATTTTAAATCTGGTTTAGAAGTATATTTTGAACTTTACTAGAAATCAGTGTTTTATGCGCGTGGCGCATGAAGTAAAATTTCGAGTTTAGAAAAGCCCAGAAAATTTGTCTCGGGTCGCTGCGCGACCCTCGACAAATTTTCACGGGGCTTTTCTAAACTCGAAATTTTACTTCATGCTTAGTCTGGGAGTGGAAAACACCCGTTTGAAGCTTCAAATTGAACTCTTTTAAAAGTCAACTATTGTCAGAAAATTTACAGCTAAAATAATTAAGAAAAAGTAATGTGATTTTATAAAAATAATGACATACCATGGATTTGATACAACCATTGCGGATATTCCCTGCTTTATTTAAGTTTAATTTAAAGCGTTAAACAAGTGTTTCCCACTCCCAGACTAAGCATGAAGTAAAATTTCGAGTTTAGAAAAGCCCCGTGAAAATTTGTCGAGGGTCGCGTAGCGACCCGAGACAAATTTTCTGGGCTTTTCTAAACTCGAAATTTTACTTCATGCGCCACGCGTATAAAGCATTGATTTCAAGTGATGTTCAAAATATTCTTAGAAGTAACTAACTTTCTTTTACCGCATTTATTTGAAGTGAATGAAACAAAGTTAGGTGTTTTATTATTATTTCATGTAAAGATGTACCACAAAGTGAATGCTAACCAAATCAAAGATTTAAAAATATTATTGTTTAGCAGTATATTTTTACTCCTGCTTTAGCAGTTTAATTTTAAATCTGGTTTAGAAGTATATTTTGAACTTTACTAGAAATCAGTGTTTTATACGCGTGGCGCATGAAGTAAAATTTCGAGTTTAGAAAAGCCCAGAAAATTTGTCTCGGGTCGCTGCGCGACCCTCGACAAATTTTCACGGGGCTTTTCTAAACTCGAAATTTTACTTCATGCTTAGTCTGGGAGTGGAAAACACCCGTTTGAAGCTTCAAATTGAACTCTTTTAAAAATCAACTATTGTCAGAAAATTTGCAGCTAAAATAATTTAAAAAAAGTAATGTGATTTTATAAAAATAATGACATACCATGGATTTGATACAACCATTGCGGATATTCGCTGCTTTTTTTAAGTTTAATTTAAAGCGTTAAACAAGTGTTTTCCACTCCCAGACTAAGCATGAAGTACTCGGAAACCAGTTGGCACCAGCAATGGGGCCGACTGGTAGCTGCAGGCAGAGGCTACCGAGCGCGTCTCCAGGTGGTGGATAGGAGCGTGACCGAGCATTCGGCCAGTAGCTGGAATAGGGTCGGGCAGGTGGGACACCCCCGCATGACCGGCCTAAACCAGTTGCCGCGAACCAACTCCCCCCCCCCAAGCTACGGTGTACAGATATCGTGCCAATAGCTGTATGGCACAGGGTTAAGTGCCGCGAACGATTCCGTTGGGATACCGGGCGACCTCCCAACGTAGTGAGCCTTCTGTGCGTATCGGGGCACTGCGCACAGCGACCGGTTATTTCCTCCGTACTCGTGGGACCAAAATGGAACCTAAAACTAAAACAAAAACAACAACAACCATAGGGGGCTCATCGGAGAACCCTACCTCTACTGGTGCCGCCGCAGCCGAACCCGAACGTCCTAAACAGCCATCGGGGGCGACCAAGCGACGCCAGAGGAGAGAAAAGCTCGCCCTGAGGGCAGGGACGCCTAGGCGAAACCTACCTCAGGGAAAGCCGACGCTAGGGGGGGGGACGCATCCGCGATACCCTGGACCAACGTCAGCACCCGGCTCGTCAGGGACGCCAAAGCGAAACCTGTCGAGCGACTGCACACCTCCGGGACTCCTCAAGAGACCGGCGAAAACCCCAAGGGAGGAGAAAGGGCCTCCGCCAAAGAGGACCTTCAGCGATATCCTTACGGGCATAGCACTCGCTATTATACCGAAGGGATATCCCGAGAATAGCATCAGTACAGAGGAGGCCGAAGTTATTAAAACCTCGATCATCCAATGCATTGATGCCACGGCGAAAGGCGAAGCATCGCCGAGATTTCAGGAATGCACCCACAAAGGGGGATTCCTGAAAGTAATATGCTCCGACATGCAAACCAGAGCATGGCTCGAGAGCATCTCCAAGGAGAAAAACCTCCTGGGGAACGGGAAGGAACTTCAGATCATTGATCTGAAGGACTTACCGGAACCCAGGAGAGTGCTAACCTGGGCTCCAGGACCACCCATAGAGGCGACCACCTTCCACCTTCCTCAACAGAATATCGGCGCAGAACAACCTGAGCACCGATACCTGGAGAGTGGTTAACGAGAGGCCGGACCCCAGGGGAACTCAGTACATCTTACTGATGGACAAGTTCTCTTGGGGGAAGGTCAGCGAGAGGGAGAAGCTGCACTTCGGCCTCTCGACGATCACCCTCAGGGCCCTGGCGGCAAAGACCGGCGCCAAACCTGAGGAGACCACAGAGGAAACAATGGAAGACATTCCATTGCCCGGAGAGGGAGCAATGGACAGCAGTCCGTTGCCCAAATCACCGAAGGGTAAGTAATGTTCAAATTACTTCAAATTAATATACAACACTGTAGGGCGGCATCCGCTGCCCTCAGTGCATATATCCTTAATGAGAATATTGACATTGCACTTGTACAAGAGCCATGGCTCTACAAGGGAAGTGTAAAGGGGTTAAACATACAGGGCAGGCGACTGATAGTAGCCGAACCTGTGCGTAACCCACGTACATGTATAATCGTAAAACATGAACTGAATCTAATGCCCCTATGGGACCTATGTTGCAGAGACCTAGTGGCAGCACGGCTGGAAGTAGTGGAAAGGGGAACGCGGAGGGAGTTTATACTCGGATCCGGTTACCTTCCCTACGACCAACCAGGACCACCGCCGCCAGACATCGTCCAGCGGCTGATAAATCGCGGGAGCCACGATGGTATACCGCTGATCCTTGGATGCGATGCCAACGCACACCACATCATATGGGGAAGCACGGACATCAATCCAAGAGGTGAGAAACTATTAGATTTTATCTTAGAGAATGACATTGAAATAGCAAATATTGGAAATGTACCCACGTTCGTAAACGCGGTGCGAAGCGAAGTAATTGACATTACACTTGCCTCTCGCAAGGCAAGTGAACTGATAAAACTTTAGCATGTGTCTGATGAACCATCATTATCAGACCATAGATATATACGATTCGATATCGAATCAGAACAACCAACGGAAACCCAAAACAGAAACCCGAGGAGAACTGACTGGGACCTGTACAATGAGGTACTAGCCAGCCGAATCGGGGACTGTCCAACAGGACCGAGAACAACGCATGAGCTGGAGTTCATGGTGCAAAGCATCACGGACTCCATCAATACGGCGTTTGAAGCAAGCTGCCCAAGAACTACCAAACCCACTTCCACCAGGGTCACCTGGTGGAACAGGGATCTTGATAGGGCAAAGGCATGCACCAGAAGGCTATTCAACATAGCCAAGAGAAACGGTGAATGGGCGCAGTACAAAACGGCCCTCACGGCATATAACAATGCCATCAAAAAAGCCAAGAGAGACTCTTAGCAAAAATTCTGTGGGGACATAGAAAGTGAACCCACAAGCTCCCGTCTACTTAAGACGCTCAGCAAAGATCATGCTGGGAACATCGGCTCACTGCTGACCAAAGATGGAGAGTACACAGACTCGGTAGAAGGGACCCTGCAAGTATTACTGCAGACGCACTTCCCGGGTTCTGTAATACTTGAAAATCCTGTATCCGGGGACCTAAGCGAACCCAATACATGGGCTCCAAAACAGGACTGGGACACAGCGAAAACAATTATCAAACCTGGTGACATTGAGTGGGGAATTAACACGTTCAAACCATTCAAATCACCAGGTCCTGACGGGATATATCCTGTCATGCTACAAAAGGGGATAGCAGCGCTGAGGGGACCACTATGTGATATCCTCAGAGCTAGCCTTGCCCTTTCATACATTCCAAGCAGCTGGCGGACTGTAAGGGTGGTATTTATACCCAAACCAGGGCGTGCTTCGTATGCCCTGGCCAAATCTTACAGACCGATCAGCTTGTCATCATTTATTTTAAAACTACTAGAAAAACTAGTAGACAGGCACATACGGGAAGGAGTCCTAAAGGACTCACCACTACACCGTCAACAATATGCCTACCAAGCGGGAAAGTCATGCGAACTGGCAATCCACCAGCTAGTGACCAGATGCGAAAGGACCATACAATGCAAAGACATTGCGTTGGGGGCCTTTCTGGACATTGAAGGGGCGTTTGACAACACAACCTTCAACTCCATAGCAACAGCAATGGAGAAAAGAGGGATTTACCCGCAGGTCCGACACTGGGTGAACAAGATGCTCAGGAGCCGGACTGTAACAACTACTCTATACGGAAAGACAGCAGAAGCGGTGGTCGCTGGCGGGTGCCCCCAGGGAGGGGTTCTCTCGCCGCTCCTGTGGTGCCTCGTCATGGACGACCTTCTGCTGCTACTTGAAAACCAGGGCATTTATGCCCTGGGGTACGCAGATGATCTGACCATTCTAGTTAGCGGGAAGTTTGGGACCACTGTATCAAGCCTGATGCAGAGGGCACTAACTATCGTGGAAAGATGGTGCAAGAACGAAGGGCTAGCTGTAAACCCGGCCAAAACGGCGATAGTCCCCTTCACCAGGAGACGAAAAACCGATGACATAACATCGCTACGCATGTATGAAATGGAAGTCCCAATCAAAAATGAAGTAAAATATCTAGGGGTCATACTTGATACCAGATTGAACTTCAACTTCCACCTGGAGAACATCAGCAAAAGGGCCATGAGAGGACTTTTTGCGACCAGGAAAATGGTAGGACGCACATGGGGACTGAGACCCAGTATGACCAAATGGCTATAAACCGTGGTCATAAGACCCATAGTGACATACGGGGCGCTCGCTTGGGGAGAAAAAACCCAAACCAAGAGCGCAGCCGTAAAACTCGAAAGAGTGCAACGACAGGCGTGTCTGCTGATTACTGGGGCAATGAGAACAACGCCCACAGCAGCCATGGAACACATATTATCGCTTCCACCACTACATCTATATGTTATAATGGAAGCCAGACAGGCAGCCTACAGACTGCACATAAATGGACACACTTTAAATGTAGGGTCATCTAGACCGGAAACATTTAAAGTGCTACAAGAAGAAGAAATCCTAAAAATGAGGTCCGATTTCACTAAAATCGTACACCCATCCCGCAGATTCAAAATAATCATACCACAGCGGAGTGAATGGACAAATGGAACATACCCGGGAACGAGTAAAGGAACCATCTGGTACACAGACGGGTCCAAAAACACAAAAGGAACCGGGGCTGGTATCTATGGAGGCTGTAACCGGAGCAAACAATTCACGGTTGCTCTGGGGAAACATGCCTCCATCTTCCAGGCTGAAGTGGCCGCCATTGACTGGTGTGCCCACCACATAATGGAGTCGGGACTCAACAAAGGACCAATTACCATTATGTCGGACAGCCAGGCAGCCCTAAAAGCGCTAGCCTCGCCGATAGTTCAGTCCAGACTGGTTATAGACTGCATAAACAGGCTGGACGCACTGGCGACAACAACAAAAACACAGCTAGTATGGATACCCAAGGACCAAGGAATTATTGGACACTTGGGGGCCGACTTGCTGGCCAAACAAGGGGCAACAGGTGAATTTATAGGACCTGAACCCGCTTTCGAAATACCACATGAAACCGGAAAGGAAATAATCCGACGCAAGTTAGCAGAGGAGCATACAAAGGCATGGCACAACCAAATGGGAATGAGGCACACGAGACTCTTCCTAGATGGCCCGGTACCTGATAGCGCATTAGCGCTATCAGGACTGAGCAGAATGAAACTAAGGAAAATCACAGGACTAGTTACTGGGCACTGTGACCTGAATAAGCACAAACATAGGATGGGTCTTGAGAAAAGCCCCCTATGCCGTGGGTGCTTGGAAGAAGAGGAAACTCCCCAACACCTACTGTGCACATGCGAAGCCTATAAACGGCAACGCACGGAGCAACTCGGGAAGCCCGTGCTTCCTGAAGAACAGCTCAAGAACATCCCCTGGCCCAAACTCCTGGACTTCTTAGAAGACACAGGAATATACAGGGAGTAAAATAACCAGAGGAGCACAAAAGGACCACGTAGACCGTAGTGCAGGGACGCTAAGCGATACCACCTCATGTGGAGAAAAAAAAAAAGCATGAAGTAAAATTTCGAGTTTAGAAAAGCCCCGTGAAAATTTGTCGAGGGTCGCGCAGCGGCCCGAGACAAATTTTCTGGGCTTTTCTAAACTCGAAATTTTACTTCATGCGCCACGCGTATAAAACATTGATTTCAAGTGATGTTCAAAATATTCTTAGAAGTACCTAACTTTCTTTTACCGCATTTATTTGAAGTGAATGAAACAAAGTTAAGTGTTTTATTATTATTTCATATAAAGATGTACCACAAAGTGAATGCTAACCAAATCAAAGATTTCAAAATATTATTGTTTAGCAGTATATTTTTACTCCTGCTTTAGCAGTTTAATTTTAAATCTGGTTTAGAAGTATATTTTGAACTTTACTAGAAATCTGTGTTTTATACGCGTGGCGCATGAAGTAAAATTTCGAGTTTAGAAAAGCCTAGAAAATTTGTCTCGGGTCGCTGCGCGACCCTCGACAAATTTTCACGGGGCTTTTCTAAACTCGAAATTTTACTTCATGCTTAGTCTGGGAGTGGAAAACACCCGTTTGAACTCTTTTAAAAATCAACTATTGTCAGAAAATTTACAGCTAAAATAATTAAGAAAAAGTAATGTGATTTTATAAAAATTATGACATACCATGGAATTGATACAACAAGTGATAAACGTTAACACGAATGAATTCATAATTGTTCCCTCTACAAAAAAGGTAAATACATCTTGTTTCTAAAATAAATTGGGGAGCCAAAATTTGAACATTCCAAAATTTACATGGGGTTTCCTATGTTGCGTCCGCCAAGTCAACACCCGGTATACTGAACCAATGCACTGTCTTATATTTGAAGAAAATGAAAAATAACAATAGCAATGTGTGCTAAATTATTATTTTAGATGATGTGGTGCCTATAAAAGTGAAGTTAGGCTCAAGGATCTCTGATAAGAAGATTGTGTCTTCTGATATTTTTGATGATATGGTTAGAAATTTGAGTGAAAAGGATGAGGTTATTACAAATTTATCTACCAAGGTAAACAAACAGGTATTTTATAATGTTTTTCTCCATGTATGAAATGATTTTCCCATATGTCAATTTTTTATCATATTTTATCAAATGTGAAAGCCATTTGATAAAATGGCTTTATTATTTATAGAATAATTGTATAATCTTTGACTGAAAGTAAAATTTTCGTGTTACCTGTTTTCAAGTCGTGCCCCTTCACTGCTGCTGTTGTTATACATTGCTACTACACTTTGCGGTTTATGATGTTCTCAGCCGCAAGTGTTACACCCATTATGTGACGGTGGCATGTTTTCCCATCGGGACATTTGTTTTGATTTTCAGGGTCCTGGATAAGACTCCAATCCCTGATCTATCCATTCTTTTGGATCCATCTGTGTAGATCCTTATGGCCGACTCTCTCATATGTTTAGTGGGTTGAATGGTAACCGTGTAGGGTGCATTCCGAATAAGTGTCGGTCTACAGTAGTCAGTGCCAGCCTCTAAAAGAAGTATGTCTTTGCAGACACTTCTCCAGAGGTGTCCTCTGACTTCCCCACAGCGGTAACTGTTCCAGATCCCACTGCCTTGAAGGCGAAGTATGGTCCTCACGGCCTCCCTCTTTACGTGAATATCAAGTGGCAAAAGGCATAGCATGACCTCTCCATCTCCCCATCTGTTTAATATATCTTTATCTCCCGTTATAAGTCCACCGTTCCTGTCCTTGTAGAATACCGTTTTCGCTTGGTATCCTCTTCTTTAATTTTTTTATGCCTTGGTATATATTTCCAATGTGTTTGCTGCTATAATTATATTCTATGTCTTCTAATATATTTTTTTTTTCTCTTTTGCCTTTTATACCTTTCGGTGTAAGGCATGAATTTATGTCTTTTATTGTTTTTTTATTGTGTTGCCGAGTACAATTCTCTCCATTGTTTCCTGTCTTGTGTTTTGTCCTTTATTCCTTTCCACGGTATACCTTTCTTTTCTGCTCCTTCAAGGGTGCCCTTGTCTAATACCTTATCCTTAATTATTTGTGTTAACTTAGTTGTCTATTTATTCTCTATGAAATGGGTGATATTTCCAACAAGGAATTATTAAAGCAAATGTCTACTGAAATATCACGTTTGAAAACCGATATAACTAATGAACTTACTAATCACTTCACTGCATTAATTAATACGATAATCGAACCTCTTCGCAAAGAAAATGCGAGTTTGAAACATCAACTCGATTCCATAAATAAAGAGCATTTAGAAATCTGCAACTCTTTGAATAATTTTGATAAGCAACTGAGAGCAAATAATCTAATTATTGAAGGTCTAACGGAAAACGATAACGAAGTTATAACTGACGTTGTTAACGATTTATTTGTTAACAAATTAAACGTCACATTATCGCTATACGATATTGCCAATACCCGCCGCTTGGGTTCTAAAAACACAAAAACGCGTCCTGTTCTGGTTAAATTCAACAACCCCGACCAGAAACACAACGTGCTGAAAAATGCTATGAAACTAAAAGGGACGGGAATTTATATCAATAAAGATCTTACTCCTGAGCAACGATCAATTCGAAGTATACTTCGGAAGTACCAGAAGATTGCCCGCGAGTCTGGTCATCGCGCACTTATTGTCGGTAATTCTTTAAGAGTCGGCGGTAAGATCCTCTCCATCAATGATATCAACGATAATTTTGACATGAGCTCGTTTATACAATCTACTGCAGCTGATTCTGATGGGGCTACTTCCGAAGTGATCCAGCATAACTCTCCGACAGGCACTTTAACTAAATCAATCTCTGCGCGACCTGGACTCCGTCGTTATGATACCCGTAATGGATCGAAAGTTACAAATTTTCGTTAATAAATGTGTATCGGTAAAGGTTTACTATCAAAATGTTCGCGGTTTGAATTCTAAATGTAACCGAGTTTATCATAATACCGCTGTTAGTGATTTCCCTATTCTTGCCCTTACTGAGACGTGGCTGACTGAAAACGTGTCCAGTTGTGAACTATTTGGAAATAATTACAATGTGTTTCGTAATGACCGTGATTGTATCTTGTCTCAGAAGAAACGCGGGGGTGGAGTTTTAGTGGCTGTACATTCTTCGATAAACGCATCAGTAATACCAGTTGACCACTTTATACTCTCTACAAATAAAATCGAGTTATTAATTGTAAAAATACTAATTTCGAACGCTACTCTTTACATTATTAATATTTATGCATGTCCGCCGGTTTCACTAAATCAGGTTGCCACTATTACTGCAACTCTCGAGAACTCGAATTTTTTATTCAATAGCAATATAGTAATTGTCGGCGACTTCAATCTAAGTGAGTATGTAACTAATCCAACTCTTAACCAACCTAATTTATGTTTATATAATTGTATTCAGTTTCTTGGGCTCGAACAATATAATATAATTCATAATTCGTACAATCGTATTTTAGACTTAGTCTTTAGTAGCTCACATTGTGTAATAAGTCGTGTTCATGATCCTCTAGTTGCCGAAGATAAACACCATCCTTCGCTTGAACTTAATATCGATTTGTCTGTAGATATAAGTAATGCTCATTCATCAGCAATATTCAAAAATAATGTCTCTAATCGCTCTTTCAATTTTAAAAAAGCTAATTTTATTGATTTATACAATTCAATTCTTGCAATAGATTGGTCTGATATCCTTACAATTCAATCTGTAGAAAATGCGTGTTCGTTCTTTTATAGAAAATTGTATGAAGTATTTCATGACAATGTCCCTTTAGTTCCTATAAGTCCTTGTAAATTTCCGCCTTGGTTTTCAGGTAAGCTTAGAAGCAAGATTCGGGAGAAAAATAAATACTTGAAGTTAAAAAATTCGCATCCTCTCTCCCAGTTTTTTAAAATTCGTTACTCTAAATTAAGGTCGGAAGTAAAATTGCTTTCCGAAGCTGATTATACCTCTTTTATAAGTGATACTGAAACCAAGATTTCCAAGGAACCGGGCAAGTTCTGGAACTTTATCAATTGCATCCGCCATGAATCCTCTATCCCTCCAGTCATGGAATATGAAAATCCTTCTCTATCTTCACCACTTGATATAGTGAATGCATTTGCTGCACACTTTTCCAAATCATTTACTGTTTCCACTAAACCTGTTATTAATGCTGTTCATAATAACCTTAACACTGTAAATGATTTTATTAGCATTTCTAAGGTCACTGATGATTTAGTAATTGAAGCCCTTAGTAAGCTAAGTAATAAAGTTACCTTGGGCCCTGATGGTATTCCTGCGGTAGTACTTAAGGATTGCCGCAATATGCTTGCACTTCCTCTATCTCATATATTTAATTTATGTCTCCTTCACAATACCGTTCCTAACCGCTGGAAAAGTACGCGCATTGTACCCGTTTTTAAATCTGGTAATAAAAGAGATGTCCTTAATTATCGACCTATAGCTATCATCTCAAATGTTGCTAAATGCTTTGAGTTGACATTATGTAAATTCATTAATCCCTACATTAATAACAAATTATCATCTAGGCAACATGGGTTTAGACCTAATAAATCAACGTTATCCAACATTTTGCAAATGACGCAAACTCTCTCGGATTATTTAGACAACCGAATCCAAGTCGACGTAATTTACACCGATATATCAAAAGCTTTTGATAGAATCGATCACGGTATACTTGTAAATAAGCTAAGCCTAGTTGGGCTCTCAACAAACCTATGTAATTTACTTTACAATTACCTTACCAACAGACTGTTATTTGTAGAATACAAAGGGTTTAAGTCTCATCAATTTATTGCTTCTTCGGGTGTCCCCCAAGGCTCCAACCTCGGACCGGTACTGTTTAATTGCTTTATTAATGATATTGCTGATGTAGTTAATCATAACATGTTAATGTTTGCTGATGATTTGAAAATTTATCATCCTATAAATACTTTAGACGATTGTGTGTATCTTCAGCATAATCTCGACCTGATAGTAACGTAGTGCAAGAACAACAGCAATACTTTAAATGTTTTAAAATGTAAGACATTGTCTTACACTAGGAATAAGTCACAAATAACGTTCGATTATATGATTAATGGCTCTGTATTATCCCATGTTGAGACTTTCAAAGACTTAGGAGTGTTATTTGACAATAAACTATCTTTTAATAGTCATGTCATGAAAGTATTATCGACCGCAAATCGTTCGTTGGGCTTCATAATACGAAATACTAAACCTTTTAAGAATATCGATGTCATTAAAATACTATACTATTCGTTTGTAAGATCTAAACTTGAATATGCCTGTTGCGTTTGGGATCCATACTACGCAAAATATTCTTTGATGGTTGAGGCCATCCAGAAGAAATTTGTCAAATATCTTCACTTTAAGAAGTTTGGTTCATATCCTGGGACTGATTATAATTATATTGAACTATTGCGTGAATTCAACTTACACTCCTTAGAAAGTCGCCGAAAATCGCATGCAGTGACCACCTTGTATAAAATACTCAACAATCGTATGGATTGCTCTGACCTACTTGCACGAATTAATATTAATGTGCCTGTTAATATAAGGAACAAACGTCTTTTCCAGTTATCAATCCCAAATACAAATATTATGCTTAAGTCACCAGTGTATTCAATGTGTTCATTATATAATAATGTGTTATCACTTCATCCGGATATTGACATTTTTAATTGCATATCTTCTAAGGCGTTCTTCGACTTGATTGTTGAGTATTTCGAATAATTTTCGCTCATATTGTATTGTATTTTGCGTATACTGTTTTTTCCTTTACTGTTTAGTGCCAATCTTTATTTTATATTGTCTCATATCTTTTAATCAATCTGTAACTGGATTCGTCCGTTGATTGAAATAAATAAATAAATAAATAAATAAATAAATAAACTCCATCAATCCATGTTTTTCTTGGTCTTCCTTTATAGTTTTTTCCTGTTGTGCGAGCTTCAAATATTTTTTTTGTCGTTCTCGTGTCCTCCATTCGACATATATGTCCGAACCATCTTAGTTGTCCCTCGATTATTTTTTCGTTTATATCTCCGATCTCTAAATTTTGTCTGTACGTTTCGTTCCTTATTCTGTCTTTTCTTGTTTTGTTTTCGATTTTCCTGAGGAACCTCATTTCGCTAGCATTAATTTTTGTCTGCTGATTCTTTGTTATCGTCCACGCTTCGCTGCTGTACATTATTGTTGGTCTTATGACTTTTTTTAGGATTTCAGTTTTGATTTTGCTGGGTATTTCTTTATTTCCGAAGAAGGTGGTTTTTGTCATATTAAATAATTTACCTGCTTTCCCTATTTTGTCCTTAATCTCATCATCTATCTTTCCATTTTTTGATATTATTGTCCCTAAATATTTATACCTATCCACTTGTTTTACTCGTTCCCCTTGTATTTGTATGTTGTGTGTTTTGTCTTGTTTCGAGATTATCATCGTTTTGGTTTTTACCGTATTTATTTTCATGTTAATTTTGTTTAGTTCGTTTGCTAGTCTGTTTCCGTTTCTGCTAGAATGGCCATATCATCAGCAAACATAAGTTCCCCTATCTCTATTTTATTCATTTTCCAATGTCCTACTTTGATTGGCCGCATCTTAGTTTTTGCAATTTTTATGGCTTCGTCGAGTACGAGTGAGAATATTAGAGAGCTTAGTATGCACCCTTGTTTTACTCCTGACTCAGTGCTAAATTCCAGTGATTCTTCGTTGTTAGTCCTAACTATATTTTTATTGTCGTTGTACAAACTTTTGATTAGCGCTATTGTTGTTTTATTTATCCCTCTTTTCTTTAGAGTATTCCATATATCTTTCCTCCTTATTCTGTCAAATGCCTTTTCCAGGTCAATGAAACACATATGGATATCTCTATTTTTATTTATAAATTTTTCGCTCATCTGACGTATTACGATTAGGTCTTGCGTACTTCTTCCTCGTCTAAATCCGCCTTGGGTATCCTCTATTGTATCCTCTATTTGGTCTCTAATTCTTTTTTCCAGTATTCTTGTCAGAATCTTAGCTGGCACACTCGTGATTGTAATCCCCCTGTAGTTTTTGCAGTCTCTCTTGTCTCCTTTCTTGTATATGGGTAGTATTATCCCTGTTTTCCAGTCTGTTGGTATTTTGACGCTTCTAATTATACTATTAAGATATTGTGTAAAGTAAGTGATTCCTTCTGGGCTCATATATTTTATCATTTCGGTGGTTACTTCGTCTATCCCTGGAGCTTTTCCGCATTTCAGTTTTTCCATCGCTTCCATAACTTCTACTTCTGTTATGTTTTCCATTTCATGCAGTTCGTTATTATCATCTGGGTCTTCTATTGCGTCTGCCCCCTTTTCGGTTAATTCTTCAAAGTATTGCTTCCATCTTTCCATGATTTTGTCCTCTTCTGTAATTATATTTCCATTTTCATCTTTTATATTTACCATATTATGTTCTTTTTTTTGTTTTAGTTGTTTCAGTGTCCCGTAAAATAGTTTTTGATTCTCTCTGTAGTTTTCGGTCATTTTTCTTCCAAATTTGGTCCATGATTCATGTTTAGCATTTTTAACTAATATTTTGACTTCGTTTCTCTTTTCTTTGTATTTTTCATAGTCCACTATTTTTTTGGTATTTAGGTATCTCTGCCATGTTTCTTTTTTGTCCTTGATTTTTTGTTGTATATCTTTCGTCCACCATTCCGTTCTCTTAATGACATTATTTGTAATTTTTGTTATGCCACAGGTTTCTTTAGCAGCTTCTAGCATATGTTTTTTCAGTATTGCCCACGTTTCCTCCACATCGGTATTTATTTCTCTCTCTTGTATTTTAGTTTTTAATATCTCCTGATATTTATTTTGATAATCTGTCTCTTTTAGCTTATATGTTCGTATTTTTTCTTTTATCTTCTTTCTTCTTTTGTCAGTGTATTCCTTCATTCTTTGTTTTATGTCCATTTTCAACAAATAATGATCGCTTCCTATCTCAGCTTATCTAGAAACTTTTATATTTTCTACTATATTCCATTTATTTCTGCTAATTAAAAAATAATCTATGATAGACTTTTCCTTCCTTGCCGGTTCCTCTCGAATGTATTTGTGTATGTTCTTATGTTTAAACTTAGTGTTGGCTATTACTAGATTGTTTTCAATACTCATATCTATTATTCTTTTTCCATTATTGTTTTTAACGTTTTCTCCTTCTGTTCCCATTACTTCTTCTATCCCTTCATTTTTGTTACCCACTCGTCCATTTAGATCTCCCATTATAATTATGTTTTGTGACCCCTCATCTATTTCTTTCTGTAGTTTTTCAAAAAAAATATCTTTTTCTTCTTTTTTTTGCATCCTCGTTTTCTCCGTATGCGATTATTAGTGACCATGTCTCCTTACCTATCATGTCTATTTCTATTGACAGTATCCTTTCGTTTACATATTTTTCCATTTTTATATCTTTTAGTCTATCTGGTGCGATTATCAGTCCCACTCCCCCTTTCCTTTTCTCCTACTCCTGACCACATCATCCAGTATCCTTTATGAATTTTCTTTATTCCACTCCCTTTCTTTTTTGTTTCTGTTATACCTAATATTTCTATCTTGTATTTTATAATTTCTTCTATTAGTTCTTCTTCTTTTCCCGTAATGCTTCTTATGTTCCACGTTCCTATTCTCATTTTTGTGAATTCTTTGTCTTCTTTTCTTATTTCTCTTTTCTTTGTCTTTATTTTTCTGGCTGTTCTCTTTTCTCGTGTTCTTATTTATTGCTATTGGTGTCCAATTACCTCTGCTTCCCTCGAGTATTAGTTTTTTGTTTTCTCATTATCTTCTTTCTCCATTAGTCCATTTTCTTTGTGGTTCCAGAAGTATTTCTTTCCATTTATAGTCAGTTTTTTGTATGCGACACTGACTCTGTTTCCCTTTTTCTTTTTCTTCTTTTGCGATATTCCTAATTTCTCGTTGGATCCTTCTTTCATCTATTGTCATATCGTTATCGATGTATATTTCGGTGGACTTTAGTTTCTCGCTCTTGGCTTTCATTATTTCCTCTTTTTTTCTGTTGATTCTAATTCTGCTACCACGATTTCGGTTTTTTCTCCTTTATTAATTTTGTACGCTATGTTTATTTTCGTTTCAATTTTTAGTTCATTCGATATAAATTCTGTTAAAGCTTCCTTTACATTTTTGTTCTCTGATCTGAATCCTTTTACTATTATGTTCTTCCTTCTCTTTTCTCTGTCTTCTTTTTCTAATCTTCTCTCTACTCTTTCTAGTCTTTCTTCTATTTTTGCCTTTTCTTGTTCCCACTTTTCCTCTTTATTTTGCATTTCTATTCACATTTGATTTATTTCTCCTTTTAGTTCATTTGTATTTTTTTTCATTTCTTGCATGATGTTCTGAAACATTTTTTTAAGTTCTTCCATTTCTATCTTGTCTTCGTTTTCACTGCTACTTATTGTTGTTGTTGAGTTTTCTTGTATTTTTGTTTGTTCTGAACCCCTTAAGTGTTTGTTATTCCTTTGCTCCGGTGATCTGATTACTTTCTTGCTGTTTCTGAAGATGTTATCTTCTTTATTGCTTTCTATGTCGTCTCTTCCTCTTCTTTTACTCATTTGAGTTTGTTTCTATCTTTACTTACTTAAATTACGTTTATTATTTTATTAAATTTATAATATTCCTTATTTCCGCTACTTTTTGGCGATCCGGCAACCTCGGATTTAATTTTTAACGTGGATTGTCGTTGTTACTTTATGCAACTTGATCTACGCAGCCGCCTAGGCTAAAGGTCATTCACGGGTCGTCCCCTCGGATGTCTAACCTCTACCTTCGTTTTCTTAATCGTCTTTATTTTTCACTTTTTATTTATCCTACCTGTTTTGTAATATCTTATTTGTCCTTTAGTCCACTAACTCGCACCCTTTGCTCGATTTTGCACGAGATGTTCGTATTCAATTATCGGAGCTCACGATGCGCATTACACTCTGTATTAAACATAAGTCTGTTTTCTTTCTTTGATGTTCATATTCTCTTTATGCTGCATCTGTTTCCCCTCTTATAATTTTTATTCGCAATTTTCTTCTAATCTCTATTTCTATTCTACATTATTCATTATACCATTTCTTTCTTCCAACCTTTGTATCGCTATTAATACTGTCTGATGCTTGCTCTATCATTGTTTTTAGTTCTACCCATTGTTTCTGTATGTTATCCGTTTCTGCACTGTATTTTAACATATTACTCAGTTCCTTTATGTTAACATATTACTCAGTTCCATTTTTGCTGATTTTCTATATTTTTTAGTCGCATCAATGGTTTACCTAGTCTTTTGCTCCTTCTATTGTTTCTAGCCATACGTTACAATTCTTGTACAATTTTTGCTCCCACCATGAAATGGTCACTATCCTCATCTAGTTCTCTATATGTTCTTACATTTCTTATAGGTTTTTCTATCAAAATATGGTCAATCTTACTAGTATATGTTCCATCTGGCGCTTTCCAAGTGCCTTTGTAGATTTCCTTTCAAAGTAAATACTTATTATAACGAGTTTGTCGAGTTTACTGTATTGTCCTATTGTAGGTCTATATATGCTCTCCCTGCCTATTTTTGCATTTGCGTCCCCTAAGAGGATTTTTATATCATACTTTTTACACTTTCGTATACTCTATCTAGTTCCTCATAGAATTGTTCTTTTATTCCCAAATCTTTATCTTCGGAGGGGGCATGGAAATTCATGAATGTTATCTTTTGGTATTTTCCCCTTACTCTTAATACACATAGTCTTTCTGATACGGCCTTGAAATTTGTTATAAGTGGTTTTATATTCTTGCTTATTATAAATCCAGTGCCCAACATTCGGTTTTCTTTACCGCTGTTAAAAAATATGTATTCATCGATTTCTCTTATAAATGTTCCCTTTTGTTTCGTTTCTTGTAATGCGACAATATCAAATTGAAATTTCTTTATCTGATTAACAATGTGTTTTAATTTTCCCTCTTCAAATGTTCCCCTTACGTTCCAAGTCGCTATTTTAATTTGCTCAATTTTGCTATTAGTTCTCTTTTTAGTTTTTATGTTCGTGGTCTTGATTGCATATTTCGTTATAACATTGTCTATTTCTTTGCGGAGCAGGGGGTCAGAACTTCCTACGATCTTGCAAGCCGCACCCAGGACCACTCTATCATGAAGGCACTCTTGTGCTAACAGCCCACGGCCTCCCAGATAGCGTGGGAGGTACAGCCGTGGAACGGACGACTTTGGATGTAAACTCCTAAAGAGATGCATCCGTTTGCGTGTGTCGATGTCAAGGTTGCGCAACTCTTCTCTCGTCCATTTTATTACCTGTGGCACGCCTAAATAATCGTACGTCTCTCCGGCATTGAGATGGTGCATAATGCTTCCGTCTACGAGTTGGTGAACCTCTCTTCAGGTGAACCAGTGCGCATTTGCCCAGCCCAAACTCCATGCCTATTGCGTTTGTGTACTCCTGCACCGCTTTTAGGGACTGGTGTAAATCCCTTTTTCCAGAGGCGTAGAGCTTAAGGTCATCCATGTAGAGAAGATGTATGACCTTGTGGCCCCGGTTGCCAGGTAGACCATAATTATATCCGCGGGTGTTACGAAATGCAACGGATAATGGCAGCAGTGAGATGCAGAATAAGAGAGGACTAAGAGAGTCCCCTTGGAACACTTCTCACTTATATGTTACCAGCTCTGCTCTGACTCTTTGTCCATCGGTTCGTATCATGAACCGGGTCTTCCAGAGTGGCATCAGATGTTGGATGCATGTCACTATGGGATCTGGCAAGACATTCCAGCAAGTCGAGTAATAGCTCGTGTGACGTTGTATCAAATGCCTTGCGGTAGTCGATCCAGGCCATTAATAGGTTTCGTTTAAACTGCATGGAGTCCTGCGTGATACAGCGGTCGATCAGCAAGTTCTCGCTGTTCATATATCCGTTGGTACACCCCATCGGTTGCATGCAGTATGCAGGAGTACAGTATCCGCGTGAATGCCTTATAGCACGCGTTCAGACATGTAATAGGGCGGTAGTTTTTGGGCTGGGATAAGTCTCCTGTTTTGGGAAGTAGCACGGTTCTCCCCTCGACAAACCACGTTGGAATTTGCTGTTCCCCATCTAGCCATGCATTAAAAATTCTAACCTGACGCTGGTGGGTGCAGGTGAATTTCTTCCACCAGTAGCTGTTGATCCCATCGGGGCCAGGAGCAGCAAAGTTCTTCGAATCTGCAAGGGCCCTTTGAACTTCCGCTGTGGTTATCGGCTGGTGTGCTTCTCTAATTCTATGAGTCCTACAGAAGGACTCAAATTGCATTAGTGCTGGAGTGTCTAGCCGCAGGGTAGACTTTCGTTCATAAATTTCCCACCAGAAGGTTTCGATTTTTGCGACCGTCGGTGGGTTTAGTACAGTGGGCGGTGGTGGTTGGAATGAGCGAGAGGGTTGTTTACGAAAGATAGCGTTTTCTGCAAGTGCCCTTGCTCGCTTAGCCAGAGATTTTTTAGCCACCACCAACATCCGTATTCTCTCAAGGCAGTGCTGTTTGATGGTTAATAGCACTATCTTGTTTACTGTGTGGTGGTTGCGTCTGATGTTTTTAACTATACGACGCACTTTGCCACTAAAAGGCCGATTGGCCGTCATATATTCCACCACACATTGAATACGGGATGTATGCTGCCTAGCCAAACGGATTTTTTCCTCCATTTTGCGGACGCGTTGCTGAGCCTTTGCAAGAGCAGGCAACGTCGTACACCGAGTCCTTCATCGACTTCTGCATTTCCCTGAGCCAAATCGCGTGGTTTTAGTGGTCGCATGTGGTGTAAAGTCCGGTACTCCTTACTTCAGGCGGAGTAGTTTCTTGAGCCAGGCCATTCTGTGGGGGAGCTTCTAACGGTGGGTCCGGTACCACAGGCATACTGGTATATCCCGACCTTAGGAGGTATGATACGTAATCCCGCAGATATTGTGCGCTCTGGGTGTTTGTCACTCCACAGGGCTTTCAATCGCGCCATGTATCCTCTCCGTCTCGGCTCACTTCCATGGTAACATTGCAGAAGGCTGTCCCTAAGCTCATCTGTCCACTCAAATCGTCGTTGTTCATTGCGAGGGTCGTCATCGTGTGGAGGCACATCTTCCACCCTGCCATCTTGCCTTTGACCTCTATCCGACTGAGGCCAATTTTGGAGGTTTCTCCTAGGTCTCACAACCATGGCTTGGGCTGGTCCGGGGGTTAACCGGTGCCAGCCCACAGCCGACATCAGTAGGATTCGAGACGAAATCCTCCCGGGTGCGCCTGAGCTAACGGTCCGATTTTGCATCATCAGCATCGGAAAGGTGGTGCCGCTGCTCACCAAGGTTAAGTTGTTGTGAGACCCTCCTGCCTCATTATTATTAGTATTATTATTATTATTGTTATTATTATTATTATAAGTGATTCGTTTATGAACGATTTATAAAGAACGAATCACTTTCAAGTAATGATTCAGTTGTTTCTAAACACCTGAAAGATTCGAACTTCCCATATCTAATCTGCAACTCTACCCACTAATAAATATAATAACCATAAAAATAAATATATAATAAGAAAGACTACATAAAATGCATGCAGTCTATGCTTAGTTTCAGATTATTGCATTTGTTATATTTTGTAATCTTATTTTATTCTTAGGTAGAACATCTAGAGAAGATGATGGCTATTAAAGATGAAAGAATTTCTGATCTTCAAGCTCAAGTTAAATCTCTAATGGTCGAATTGGAACATCCCAGTGGTCGATTTTTAAATGAGATTTTTTAAATGTATGATTTAGTATTCCTTCAAAATAAATTACATTTACAAACAGAATTTTAAAAGTTATTACTCTTTTAATAAAAAACTTTCAAATATTTATCGATCATTAAAAGACAAATAAGGAGCCTTCTGCCTAAATCGACATTCAAGTTTCTACAGCTCCTTTCTGTATAAACTTAAATGCCGATTTAGACTGAAGACTAAAAATAAGAATAATTGGTACAGAAATTAGGCAAGAGGTAACGTTTTTAGGTTTTATTAAACTCTACAGTTTTATTTAAGCTCCAGGCATCTGAAACACTAAATAAAAGTAAAGTGTAAAAATGCAATTATTATAGGCAACCCAATGTGATATGCATTGGGTTGCTTATAACCTCACTACTTTTATTTATTCTATACCTCTATTTATTCTATACCTTTATTTATTCCTATAGGGATGTATTTATTTTATAGAGATTTTCAGGCAACATTTTCATCATTTTCAGGTTTTATTGAACTCTATTTTTTTAAGTTAGAGGCATATAAAACGCTGAATAAAAGTAAAGTTTAAAAACACATTTATTATAGGCAACCCAGTATGATGTACAACGGGCTGCCTATATTTAACACCCTTGGTTTTGGGTTGCCTATAAGCTCCCTACCTTTATTTATTCTATAGGGATGTATTTATTCTATAAGGATTTCCAAGCAACATTTTCATCATCTTCAGGTTTTATTGAATTAACTATATGCAACCAAACATACACCGCTTGTTTGATTGCATACAGTTACAAAAAATTTAAGTGGGTGGTGAAAAATAAGAATAATTAATACAGAAATTAGGCAAGAAGTAACGTTTTCAAGTTTTATTAAACTCTACATTTTTTTTAACTCCAGGCATATAAAACACTTAATAAAAGTAAAGTTTATAAACACATTTATTATAGGCAACCCAATATGATGTACAATGGGCTGCCTGTGTTTACCAACCTTGGTTTTGGGTTGCCTATAACCTCCCTACCTTTATTTATTCTATAAGGATGTATTTATTCTATGGGTCTTTTCAAGCAACATTTTCATCATCTTCAGGTTTTATTGAATTTTATTAAATTAACTATATGCAACCAAACACACACCGCTAATAGGGTGTGTGTTTGATTGCATACAGTTAGAAAAAATTTAAGTAGATGGTAAAAATAAGAATAATTTATACAGAAATTAGGTAAGAGGTAACGTTTTTAGGTTTTATTAAACTCTACGGTTCTTTTAAGATCCAGGCAACTAAAACACTAAGTAAAAGTAAAGTTTAAAAACGCATTAATTCTAGGCAACCCAATGTGATATGCATTGGGTTGCCTCTAACCCCACTACTTTTATTTATTCTATACCTTCATTTATATTATATCTTTATTTATTCCTATAGAGAGTATTTATTCTTTAGAGATTTTCAGGCAACATTTTCATCATTTTCAGATTTTATTTAACTCTATTATTTTTTAAGTTAGAGGCATATAAAACACTAAATAAAAGTAAAGTTTAAAAACACATTCATCATAGGCAACCTAATGTGATGTACATTGGGTTGCCTATAATAACCACACTTGGGATTGGATTGCCAACACCTCCCTCCCTTTATTTATTCTATACCTTTATTTATTCTATAGGGATGTATTTATTCTATAAGGATGTTTAGGCAACATTTTCAGGTTTTATTAAACTTAATTTTTTCTAAGTTAGAGGCATATAAAACACTGAATAAAAGTAAAGTTTAAAAACACATTTATCATAGGCAACCCAATGTGATGTACATTGGGTTGCCTATATTAACCACTCTTGGGATTTGATAGCTAACATCTTCCTTCCTTTATTTATTCTATACCTTTATTTATTCCATAGGGATGTATTTATTCTATAAAGATTTTCAGGCAACATTTTCAGGCTCTATTGAACTCTACATTTTTCAAGCTCCAGGCATATAAAACATAGAATTAATGTAAAGTTTAAAAACACATTTATTATAGGCAACTCAATGTAAGGTACACTGAGTTGCCTATATTAACCAACCTTGCCATTGGGTTGCCTATAACCTTCCTACCTTTATTTATTTTATAGGGATGTATTTATTCTATATTTATTTTCAGGTTTTATTATACTCTACATTTTTTTAAGCTCTAGGCAAATAAAACACAAAATAAAAGTAAAGTTTAGAAGCACATGTCTTATAGGCAACCCAATACAATGTACATTGGGTTGCCTATATCACCCACACTTGGTATTGGGTTGCCTATAACTTTTATACCCTATTTATTCTATCATCGTTTTCAGATTTTATTAAACTCCATTTTTTTAAGTTAGAGCCATATAAAACACTGAATAAAAGTAAAGTTTAAAATCACATGTATCATAGGCAACCCAATGTGAGGCCTATATTGACCACCCTTGGGATTGGATTGCCAACACCTACCACCCTTTAATTATTCTATACCTTTATTTATTCTATAGGGATGTATTTATTCTATAAGGATGTTGAGGCAACATTTCAGGTTTTATTGAACTCTACATTTTTCAAGCTCCAGGCATATAAAACATAGAATTAAAGTAAAATTTGAAAACTCATTTATTATAGGCAACCCAATATAAGGTACACTGGGTTGCCTATATTAACCACGCTTGCCATTAGGTTGCCTATAACCTTCCTACCTTAATTTATTCTATAGGGATGTATTTATTCCATATTGGTTTTCGGGTTTTATTAAACTTTACATTTTTTTAAGCTCTAGGCATATAAAACACTGAATAAAAGAAAGTAAAGTTTAAAAACACATTTATTATAGGCAACCCAATTGGAAAACATTGAGTTGCCTGAATTACTTACACTTGGTATTGGGTTGCCTATAACTTTCATACCCTTGTTTATTTTATGCGGATGTATTTCTTCTATAAAGATTTTCAGGTTCTATTGAACTCTACATTTTTTTAAACTCCAAACATATAATACACTGAAAAAAGTAAAGTTTGAAAACACATTTATTATAGGCAACCCAGTAAAATGTACATTGGGTTGTCTATATTACCACACTTAGTATTAGGTTGCCTGTAACTTTCACACCCTTATTTATTCTGTAGAGATTTTGAGGTTCTATTGAACTCTACATTTTTTTAAACTCTAAAGATTTAAAACACTAAATAAAAGTAAAATTTAAAAACACATTTATTATAAGCACCTATATTAACCATTCTGGGTATTGGGTAGCCTATAACCTCCCTACCTATACTTATTCTACAAGGATGTATTTATTCTACAGAAATTTTTAGGTTTTATTGAACTCTACATTTTCTTTAAGCTCCGGGCATACAAAACACTAAATAAAAGTAAAGTTTGACAACACATTTCTTATAGGCAAACCAATGCGATGTACATTGGGTTGCCTATATTACCTTCACTTGGTATTGGGTTGCCTATAACTTTCACACCCTTATTTTTTATATACGGATGTATTTATTCTATAGAGATTTTGAGGTTCTATTGAACTTTGCATATTTTTAAACTCCAAACATATAAAACACTGAATAAGAATAAAGTTTAACACATTTATTATAGGCAACCTAATGTGATGTACCTCCCTACCTATATTTATTCTATAGGGATGTATTTATTCTACAGAAATTTTCAGGTTTTATTGAACTCTACATTTTTTCAAGCTTCGAGCATTTAAAACACTGAATTAACGTAAAGATTAAAAACACATTTATTATAGGCAGCCCAATAAGGTGTACATTGGGTTGCCTATATTACCACCTTTGGTATTGAGGTTGCGTATACCTTCCCTACCTTTATTTATTCTATACCTTTATTTATTCTATAGAGATTTTCAAGCTTTATTGAATTCTACATTGTTTTAAGCTTTAAGCATATAAAACACTGAATAAAAGTAAAGTTTAAAAACACATTTATAGACAACCCAATGTGATGTACATTGGATTGCCTGTATTAACCACCTTTGGTATTAGGGTTGCCTATAGCTTCCCCACCTTTATTTATTCTATACATTTATTTACTTATTCTATAGGGATATTCAAGTTTTATTGAATTCAACTTTTTTTTAAGCTTTAGGCATATCAAACACTGAAAAAAGTAATGTTTAAAAACACATTTATTGTAGACAACTCAATGTGATGTACAGTAAAACAAGATAAATTCAAATTCAAAACTATTTGAATTCGAGAAAATAAGCTTACGCTTCTTATAGTTTTTTCGTAATTTTATATATATGATGTACAATAAGTTGCCTATATCAACTACCCTTGGAATTGTTAAGGATGCAGCGGGGAAAAACAGAACGAGTAACAACTGACTTGTACGAACGTTGCGCACCACATCCGTCTGTCTCGTCGTTTAATAGGGACGAGTAGTCTGGTGCATCTGCATGAGTTTCCGCTCCAACCGCAGTCGTGTATAACGTGGAGGTGGTCGGTATGGTCCATAGAAAACTAATGTCTATGGTCGCCAATGATGAACACAAGGAATTGCACAATAAAGTCACATTTCAATTACCTTGGGCCAAGGTACACAAAATTTGACGTTGGGCTCGCGCTTTATAAATACAAGGAATTACACAACAAAGTCACCTTTGAATTACCTTGAGCCAAGGTACACAAAATTTGAGGCTGGACTCGCGCTTTATAATACAAGGAATTGCACAACAAAGTCATCTTTCAACTACCTTGGGTCTCTGCTCTACCCTGAAGTTAGGCCGCGAGCCGCCGCTGAACGAGTGTTTTCCACTACCAGATTAAGTAGTAAGTAAATATTTCGAGTTTAGAAAAGCCTGAAGAGGCCAATCCAAATTTTCAGGCTTTTCTAAACTCGAAATATTTACTTCATGCGCCAGGCGTATTGAACACTAATGTGAAGTTTTAAAAACAATTTCTTCATCTTAACAATAACACAGAATTTGTAAAAATATTCTTCCTTTCTTCATTGGTCATTACACGGCTAAAATTCTTCATATTGAACACATTTATCAAATATGGCAACACTGCATCATTTACATAGATATCTACGTAGATATTATCTACATAGATATCATCTTCGTAGAGATCATGCCATAGATATCATCTTAATAGATATAATCTACATAGATATCATAGATATTATCAAAGGACGGTCGAAAATACGGTAAGAAGGATCGACAGATCGAAGATTTTAGAGTGGTGGTAGATATCGCTTACGTCACAAATGCGCGCTGAATTTAAATGTGGTTACTTCACGGTAAACTTTAGGTAAACATGCATAAGCTGTAAATTTTCTGACTCTCGTTGATTTTTAAAAGAATTAAATTTGAAGCTTTAAACGAGTGTTGTCTACTCCCAGACTAAGCATGAAGTAAAATTTCGAGTTTAGAAAAGCCCCGTGAAAATTTGTCGAGGGTCGCGCAGCGACCCGAGACAAATTTTCTGGGCTTTTCTAAACTCGAAATTTTACTTCATGCGCCACGCGTATAAAATAAGTGTTTAGTAAAGTTCAAATATACATAAATTTCACAATATTTTAGTGTTTAATACGCGTGGCGCATGAAGTAAAATTTCGAGTTTAGAAAAGCCCAGAAAATTTGTCTCGGGTCGCTGCGCGACCCTCGACAAATTTTCACGGGGCTTTTCTAAACTCGAAATTTTACTTCATGCTTAGTCTGGGAGTGGAAAACATTTGTTTAAAGCTCCAAATTAAACCTTAAAAAAGAAACAAGGGAATATATATTATTTTAATTACACTTAACACTAACATTAAGTCTTATTTTGATGACACTTATTTTTAACACAATAATTAAAAAATCTATCGATGAAACTAGAGCAAAACCCGAAAGAGAGGTTATGATTGACTCAAAAACGTAACCAAAAACAACGTCACTGTACTGTTCTCTCTCGCATGAACTACGACCTGCGGGGAACGGAGTAGGAGAAAAAATTGATAGATCCAATTCTGTCATACCTTGTAACACATAGACGTACCTTGGATATTATCTACATCTAGTCCTCGGTGCTTTTACAGCGAAATTTCCGTCAACAGATAAATAATTCCTTAGGCGCAAGTGTAATATTTCTTCATAATTCTTAAACTTCGAAAATCTGCTGATTGTTAATTTTCTTTAAATCAACTAAGATTAAATATTAAATCAATAGTGAAACAGTAATTCAATGCGTGCAAATGTTTTTATAAATATTTTATTCTCTCATTTCAGTTGCGAGAGTTGTAGCTATTTTAAATTTATAAATTTAATCTAAATGAGAGATTTTATACGATCTAACGGTACAACCAATTTAAAGAAACCGGCCTTGGTTGCTCTGCAAAAAAATCCCTGTAACAATCAATTAATTAATGGAAAATATAACCTGTTTAAAATTGCCGCTGCTTTAAAGAGACATTTGGCAACGGTGCACGAAGTTGCTTTATGTTGTCCCTAGATGGTGCAATGCACCAGAAATAGACTTGAAATCTAAATGACAGATTTTATACGATCGAACAATACGATCAATTTCAGGAAACCGGCCTTAGTTGCTCTGCCAAAAAAGAAAAAATCCGTATCAATCAATTAATTGATGGAAAATATAACCTGTTTAAAATTGCCGCTGGTTTAAAGAGACAACTGGCAATGCTGCACGAAGTTGCTTAACGTTGTCGCTAGATGGTGCAATGCAGCAGAAATAGACCCGAAATTGAAGCCGAACTTGAGTTCAAGACGACAGTTCCTATCATTCTAATGTCGCATTAAACTCGAGTTCAGAGTTAAAGAAGTTCAACGTGTTTAATGCATTCTAAATGTTGCGTACTTAACGCCATCTATTGATGGTGCAATGCACCAGAAACAGAACCGAAATGTTGAACTCGAGTTCAAGCCAAATTTGAGGTCAAGATGACAGCTCCTATTATTCTAATGTCGCATTGAACTCGAGTTCAGAGTTGAAGAAGTTCAACGTGCTTAATGCATTCTAAATGTTGCGTACTTAGCGCCATCTATTGACGGTGCAATGCACCAGAAATAGACCCGAAATGTTAAACTCGAGTTCAAGCTGAACTTGAGTTCAAGACGACAGTTTCTATTATTCTAATGTCGCATTAAACTTGAGTTCAGAGTTAAAGAAATTCAACGTGGTTAATGCATTCTAAATGTTGCGTACTTAGCGCCATCTATTGATGGTGCAATCCACCAGAAATAGATCCGAAATGTTAAACTCAAGTTCAAGCTAAACTTAAGTTCAAGACGACAGTTCCTATTATTCTTATGTCGCATTGAACTCGAGTTTAGAGTTCAAAAAGTTCAATGTGTTTAATGCATTCTAAATGTTGCGTACTTAGCGCCATCTATTGATGGTGCAATGCACCAGAAACAGAACCGAAATGTTGAACTCGAGTTCAAGCCGAACTTGAGTTCAAGATAACAGCTCCTATTATTCTAATGTCGCATTAAACTTGAGTTCAGAGTTAAAATAGTTCAACGTGGTTAATGCAATCTAAATGTTGCGTACTTAGCGCCATCTATTGATGGTGCAATCCACCAGAAATAGATCCGAAATGTTAAACTCAAGTTCAAGCTGAACTTAAGTTCAAGACGACAGTTCCTATTATTCTTATGTCGCATTGAACTCGAGTTTAGAGTTCAAGAAGTTCAACGTAGTTATTGCATTCTAAATGTTGCGTACTTAGCGCCATCTATTGAAGGTGCAATGCACCAGAAATGTACCCGAAATGTTAAACTAGAGTTCAAACTGAACTTGAGTTCAAGACGACAGTTTCTATTATTTTAATGTCGCATTGAACTCGAGTTTAGAGTTAAAGAAGTTCAGTGTGGTTAATGCATTCTAATTGTTGCGTACTTAGCGCCATCTATTGATGGTGCAATGCACCAGAAATGGACCAGAAATGTTAAGCTCGAGTTCAAGCTGAACTCGAGTTCAAGACGACAGTTCCTATTATTCTACTGTCGCATTAAACTAGAGTTTAGAGTTAAACCAGTTTAACGTGTTTATTGCATTCTAAATGTTGCGCACTTAGCGCCACCTATTAGCTGGTAAGCCCAGCTTTCAATTAAAAACAGTTACCTGCGTTATCAACCCTTTTGAATTCAAATCTTTTTCAACGGTTTTTTTGTAGCAATTTCAGGAATACCGGCCTTGGTTGCTCTGCAAAAAATAACCTGGTATCAATTGATTGATGGAAAATATAACTTGTTTAAAATTGTCGCTGTTTTAAAAAGACATTTGGCAACGGTGCACGATGTTGCTTCATGTTGTCGCTAGATGGTGCAACGCACCAGAAATAAACCCGAAAAGTTGAACTCGAGTTCAAGCAAAATTTAAGTTCAAGGCGACAGTTCCTATTATTCTAATGTCGCATTAAACTTGAGTTCAGAGGTAAAAAAGTTCAACGTAGTTAATGAATTCTAAATGTTGCGTACTTAGCGCCATCTATTGAAGGTGCAATGCACCAGAAATGTACCCGAAATATTAAACTAGAGTTCAAACTGAACTTGAGTTCAAGACGACAGTTTCTATTATTTTAATGTCGCATTGAACTCAAGTTCAGAGTTAAAGAAGTTCAGCGTGGTTAATGCATTCTAATTGTTGCGTACTTAGCGCTATCTATTGATGGTGCAATGCACCAGAAATGGACCAGAAATGTTAAGCTCGAGTTCAAGCTGAACTCAAGTTCAAGACGACAGTTCCTATTATTCTACTGTCGCAATAAACTAGAGTTTAGAGTTAAACCAGTTCAACGTGTTTATTGCATTCTAAATGTTGCGCACTTAGCGCCACCTATTAGCTGGTAAGCCCAGCTCTCAATTAAAAACAGTTACCTGCGTTATCAACCCTTTTGAATTCAAATCTTTTTCAACGGTTTTTTTGTAGCAATTTCAGGAATACCGGCCTTGGTTGCTCTGCAAAAAATAACCCGGTATCAATTGATTGATGGAAAATATAACTTGTTTAAAATTGTCGCTGTTTTAACAAGACATTTGGCAACGGTGCACGCAGTTGCTTCATGTTGTCGCTAGATGGTGCAACGCACCAGAAATAAACCCGAAAAGTTGAACTCGAGTTCAAGCAAAATTCAAGTTCAAGGCGACAGTTCCTATTATTTGAATGTCGTATTGAACTCGAGTTCACAGATGAACCAGTTCAACGTGTTTAATGCATTCTAAATGTTGCGTACTTTGCGCCACCTATTAATGAATGCTGGAAAGCCCAGCTCTCGATTAAAAACAGTTACCTGCGGTTTCAGCCCTTTTGAATTCAAATCTTTTTCAACGGTTTTTTCGTTGTGTCAACGCATTGAGAGCGTGGTTGTCACTCTGTGAAATGTTGGACTGATTTACCCCGTTTTACACTTGCTATAACCAATCATTTTGGACATAAACAACAACCCCAACGCGCGGACTTTCTATTTCATCAATATGGTGAAGAACAGAAAGGACATCACCCCGAGACGGAGCTTGGTGAGGAACGCTAGTAAACTCGAGTTGCAAACGAGGGCCAACGTTAAAGTAGTCGTCAGAGTGAGGCCCCATAATACTAAAGAACTCCGAGACAATTACAAGTAAGTTAGTAAAAACCACATTCTGTGTATATATGCTGAATAATATTCAATTTTTGTTTTACTGCTGCTGATTGTAACATTTATTTGTATTTCAGTTCTGATTTGAAATATTTTCTATTTTTATTTATATGCTGGGTTTTTGGGTATAGAGAATTCGATTTTGATGTTTATTTTTGCCTTAGGCGCGCGCTACAAACTTTTCTCCATATATTTTGAACATTTTTAAGGAATAAGTTCCTTAGACACACACTTTGAAAAAAAAATCGACCCACCCTAACGTACAGTGTTCTGCACATTTGCCAATTTTTTTATAATAGTATATTTTAAACTTCGCTTGAAATCAGTGTTTTGTACGTGTGGCGGGTGAAGTAAAATTTTGAGTTTAGAAAAGCCTGAAAATTTGGCTGGCCTCACTCTGCGATGTTTATTATTTATTAATAATAAGTATTTCTTTACAGAACTGTTATTAAATGCATTAATGACCAACATCTCACATTTGATCCAAACGAAGACCTCACCCCGTTTTACTATCATGGAGTCGAACAAAAAGGACGGGATTTACTCAAAAAAGCCAACAAAAACATGAACTTCAATTTCGATCACGTCTTCAAGTGCGATTCGACGAACGCCGAAGTTTTCGAGTACAGCACCAAGAGCCTAATCGAAGCGCTTATGAACGGCTATAACTGCTCGGTATTTGCGTACGGGGCTACGGGCGCGGGGAAAACCTTCACCATGCTAGGCAGCAACACTTCGCCCGGAATTACGTACCTCACCATGAGGGAGTTGTTCCAGCAGAAGGAAACGCTGTCGGAGAATAGAGATTTCGAACTGGCAGTTAGTTATCTGGAGGTTTACAACGAGAACGTGCAGGATTTACTGAAGCCGGGCGGGCCTCCTCTGCATTTGCGCGAGGATCGAAAATTGGGGGTTATAGTGGCAGGGATTACTCTTAAAAGAATCGCGAGTGCGGAGGAGTTGTTCAGCCTGCTCGAAAAGGGGAATAAATGTAGGACGCAACATCCGACGGATGCTAACGCTGAGAGCAGCCGGTCGCACGCGGTTTTCCAAGTTTACATCAGGATGAGTATGAAAAGCACAGGAGAAGTCCGTTTGGCGAAACTCAGCATGATCGATTTAGCCGGTAGTGAAAGGGGAGCGGCCACCGGTTTTAAAGGGATGCGCTTCACTGAAGGCGCTAATATAAACAAAAGCTTGCTGGCGCTCGGGAATTGCATCAACAGTTTGGCGAGCGGACAGAAACACGTTCCCTACCGCGATTCGAAATTAACGAGGCTATTAAAAGACAGCCTGGGCGGGAACTGTCAGACGGTGATGATTGCGAACGTGTCTCCGTCGTCGATGAGCTACGAAGATACGTACAACACTCTGAATTACGCGACGAGAGCCAAGAAAATCAAGTCGCATAGCACTAAGAATGTGGTTAGCGGTATGTTGAGCGTTGCGCAGTATATGAAGATTATTGAAGATCAGAATAAGGAGATCCAGAAGTTGAAGAGTGCGAGGCAGGAAGCCAATTGTGAGAACTGCGCAGGTTTGCAATCGGAGCCTCTCAATTCAGAGGGCGGATGCGTTACTGCTGTGGTAAGTAGAAAATACGAATGTTTACTGCTACGGTTCGTGCACTGTTGCCATTTTTTTGATATGAAGAGTTTTAGCTAGTTAAGAGCTTAGTTTTACACAAAAGCAGATGAATATAGTCATTATTAGAAATTCATTTTTAAAATCAATTTTACAGAAGCAGGAAGTAAACACGGAAACTAGCACAAAATTAACGACACTCTTCAACGAAATTCAGTCTTATTCGGAAAGGTTGCACCGATTAAAATCCAATAAATCCCTGCTGGACGTGAGAGTCGTGTTGAAAGAGGAGGCCAACAAGCGGCTGAGCGATTTCTGCGTGACCTCGCCCGAGAGGGAGAAAGGCCACAAGAAGCTGACGGAGACGATGGGACGACTGAAGAAACAAGCGAAAGCTTGCGGTTCGGAACTGGGTTCAATCAACAAGCAGATCGAGGAGAAGCAGGCGGAGATTTCAAGGTTGATCCTAGAGTGCCCCGGCTTGAGAGTCGAGGCCGAAAATTTGCAGTTAAAGAATAAAGTGTCGATGCTGCAAATGGAAGTAAGTTATTTTTGTGAACATTTCATAGACTGTGATATAACGGGCAAAGATGTTCAGTATTCTTCAAGCGCTGGTTCTCGGGGCTATACTGATGATGGCGTTAAAGCGTATGATGGCGTTAAAGCGTATGTACAAGGCGGCACAAAAGTTGTCACCCGATGTTCTTTCGTAGTATTTTTTTTCATGAATGAAAACTATGGTTCTGCTTTTAGATTCTGTTTATTTGATGTGCTACTTTTTTTTCTATTAAGTCGAGAAAGCAATATCGACCAAGTGGCCGCCGGCAGAATTAATGACCATACGGGCCCGATTTATGGCATTTTTCCATCACTTTTGCCAGAACTTCCATCGATAGGTTCTCGCATTCTCGACGGATATTCTCTCTGAGGGCTTCAAGAGTCTAAGGCGTGTTGACATAGACTCGTTACTTCAAGAAACCCCCTAAAAGAAACTCTGGAACGGCAGTGCAAATTACCAAAACGAGAGATAAGGCGACCCGTAAATGCAATTATTCCGTTTTCTTGAGGAGTATAACGATTCATGTCTTGTTGGCGTGTATTTTGTATCTGTTTACTTCACAAATGTCGAAGCAGAGCTGGTATTTGCTGCCATTTGCAAAAATTATTACATCTTCCGATAGACTGATGACTTTTGCGCCACCTAGTAGTTAACCGGTTAATGAACAAATTAACGACTAGTGCGTTCGAATGCGCCACCTGGTGGCAGGAAAAAATATTAGAGAAAGGAGTACTGTTGTGTGCTTATAAATGTATTATTGTGCTTTATTAGTCTTATAAAATGTTGAAATTAATCCTAAATAGTGCAAACTCCTTCCACTGTGCGACGCCAGCGCCCTTATTGGTCGTGTTATAGTCAGCTGTAATATAACGAGTGGTATGATTATTATCGATGATATTTTGGATTTGAAACCGAGCTGCAGATTCAACGAGCCCGAAGGGCGAGTTGAATGTGACAAAATATCATCGATAATTAATCATATCACGAGTTATATTTAGTGAGAGAATATAACGAATAAAATAATGGGAGTCCCTTAACATTATCGACAGCTGAGCTATTGTTGTTTCCCTATTGATTGAGAATTTTTTAACCGCACAAAAATTCGTAAACTGCCGCCACTGTGATTCTTTATTCATGACGGTGTTTTTTGGCGTCGCACTTTTAACTTTTCTATTAATATCACTGCACGAAACTTTACCTATTTTGACGTTTCGAATGACAGGACAACTTAACACCCACCGCTTCTTTTGTTTTTTATCATCATGGTGATAGACATGTACCTACGGCTTTCCTTGCATCTCATTGGTTTAAAATTCGTTCTAGTAGGCTATGAGTTATATTCTCGTTGATATATATATATATATTATCAAAAAACCTTTGTACCCTTACGAGTGTTGGGTGTACAGAATAAAGTCTATCTAGTTTAAATCACTTCTGTTTCCTTGTACATGTACTAATTTCGCCCAATCCTTCTTGTTCTTCGCTAGTGTTCTTGCCTGGTTTACTGTTATCCCCTTTTCTTCTATTATCTTCTCCAATTCTTCTTCCCATGTTTTTCTAGGTCTCTTCTTTACGGTTCCTGCATTCCATACCCTCTTTGTAGTTCTGTTGTCATCCATCCGTTGCAGATGTCCCCACCAGCTCAGTTGTCTTCTTTCTATGAACTTTATCATTTCTTCCATTTCAAGGTCTTCTCAAATTCATATTTTCAGGCCGGCAAATCCAAATCTTCAGGCTTTTCTAAACTCGAAATTTTACTTCATGCGCCACCGGTATAAAACGCTGATGCCCTGAAGTTTCAGCATGCCGATTTAGAAGTATGTTTTAAACTTCGGCTCGAATAAGTTATTTTTGTTTGTTATCTTGACCATTTTTGCTTATTCGTAAACTTGTTTTAGTTGGAGGAAACGAAAAGTATAGATAAGGCGAAATCAAACGAGATCGAGTCCCGTGGAAAACTAATGGGGAAAATGGCCGGATTATTACAACCGTGGTACTTCCTGCTGCGAGCCAACGAGTTGCTAACGGACGACATGGGTAAACGCTATCAAGATTTACGATCGCACGTCGAGGGCGCATGTTCGGTGACGTTCGAGGAAGCCGAAGCTCGGGCGCTAATGGAATCGACAATTCCGAACAAGAAGATGAAAATCGAAGAACCCGAACGAGACCCGCTCAACTGCACCTACAATTTACCGGCCCAGCGCTCCATCTTGAGCAAACTCCGTACCGACCCGGCGTTGGCCAAAGGTGGGCTGCTTCAATCGTCCATATCCGCTGTTGCACTCGAGTTATTACATAACGCGTTCAATGTCTTTACGATTGTGCGGAAGAGTTGATTTTGTATATTTTATCTAACACGTCATTAAATCTTTGTTGAGTAAATAATCGTTGCTTCTGTTGTAGCATCCCAGATAATATCAGGTAGAATAACGAAGGCGTCGCAAAAATTGGTGAAAGAGAACCATAAGCCGGCCGGCACGATGGGCACGGCTAGCCGATTTCCACCCATTCAAAACTCGAAGGTCGCAACTCAGATTAAGGCCGCAAAAAAACGCCCAGCATAGTTCTGATTCGTTTTAAGTTTATTTGTATAAATTTGTGTATAAGTTTTACTAAGTATTATTGTAAAAGAGATTTTA